>JACEIK010002624.1:134416-202513 GCA_018107945.1 Datura stramonium
GAGCCAGCCTGGCACCAGAAGTGCTTAGGCTCAGTAGTCCAGCAGTCCAGGTCTTAGTAGGGCACCAGGTGCCAGTCATGCCTCCCAAGGCGGGGCGTGAGAGTAACACCCCAAATGTTTCTTACACCTAACCCAGACTTGGAATGGAAAAGTAGAAAAGGAACCAAAAATTTTTTGCCTCAGGATGACTTAACCAGTGAGTCCTTCTCAGTAACAATAATCCATCGTCTAATTCATTGTCAGCATTGTAGTTTTCAATCCTCAGATTCAATGGGTGGTACGATGACCCATCATTATGAATAATGAGTCATTGTGTTGCCTGTCCTGTCAACACTAGAATATGATCAAAATCTTCTTTAAAATGATGAGCCATCTTAACGAGTCATTGTTGGTTTAAACGATTTATCATAGGGAGCCATTAGAAGGACTCCAGTAAATGTATAATTTCCTCCTAGTTGCAATGAGTGGAACCAATTACTCGTTGACCCTTTTAATGAGTCACTGTTCCCATTCGCTGTCGATCCAAAAAATCATCCAGGATTTCTAGTAGTGACAATGACCCGTTATGTAAACCAATGAGTCGTTGCGTTTTTCGTTGGGGAAAAGTTCAAAAATTAATTTGTTCGAAATCCTTCCCATGACAACAACTGGATATAATGACTCGTTGTTGCATTTAACGAGTCGTCTTGTCCGTCTGTTGGTCTAGTCTAGTAGCTAGGACTTTTTAAGGACCAGGACCAATGATTTGTCCCAACGAGTAGTGGTCACAATCAATGACTCGATGTGTGACCCGTTGGATCTCGACAGGCAGTTCTTCAGACTTTCTTCTAGGGGCAATTTTGTAACGTTTCGTTATTTTAATGGCTAAACTACATTATTTTGGAGTTAATTTTCAAGGAGATTTAGAGGGTTAGTTGATATTCCTCCCTCATTTCTCACTTTCCTCTCAAAAACCAGTACGTGGAAGACTAGTCAGGAAGTTCAAGGCAAAAACAAGGGTTTCCATTTTCTTCTCAGAGTCTCAAGTGTTTTGTCTGAGAATTCTTCTTCAGGTATATAGGAGTTCAACATGGAATTCTTCCATCCTTGTGTCCCAATAATTTCTCTCAAAAACCTTTTCTATTCTAGCCCTGCAAGAATCAAGAATTTTGGTTTTCTTTCAAATAAATCATGGGTATTCCTAAACTCCAATTGTGTTGCTAGTTGTTATGACCCTAGCACAAGATTATTATGTTTTTGATGTGTATTTCATAGTATTATCTTCTCCCTAGTCATTATGATTTGGATTGGTTCTGCATTATTTAGAACTCAGATAGGAAATGATATTTTCTTATGGTATTTGTATTCGAATTATAAATGCTGGTACAGATACATGAACAAAAGGTTAATGCTTTTGTATGTTCAGTATTAGAATTTCAGTTAGTACTTTGTATCCTCTGAAAATGTCAGCTGATCAAATTTACTTTTATCAGTATTTTTAGAAACTCAGTAATATAAGTTTATTAGCTTGTTAGTTGTTTTTAGACTATTACGACGCTTTCAAATAAAGCAGCTCTGACAAGTATTAGGACATAGTTTCTTTCAGGTCCTTAGACGCTCAAAACACTTTTAGAAAAGTAGTTCTGACTTAGTCTTAGGACATTAATGTTGAGCTATCAGCACAATTAGATATATATAAGATTTCCAATAGGACTAGTACTTAGCACCGAGAGGTCGAGTTTTAGCGCACTAAGGTTCCTAGAACTACGTTGTGACTATATATTTTTTTCCCAAATGGGTTAGACAGTGATGACTCAATACAACTACTATACCCCGGCGAGGTACAGTGGTTCTTCTCCGATGGGGATATACATCGGACTCCACGTTTTGCTCTCTGGTAACATGTCAGTTGTAGTCTGTCCCATAGTACAATTTAGTCCAGTATAGTTATGGCTCTCAGTCTAGTTCAGACTTTAAGATTTCAATATATTTTTGTAGTATTACAATTCAGCTAGCCATTATTTAATATATATATGTTTTAGTTTCATCTCACATACTCAGTACATTTAAAGTATCCATCACATAATTTTATGTGTTATATCATTTTTTTATATAAGCTCAGGTACTGAGTTTCAGCACCACAGTTAGATTCTCTCGGTGATATCTTAGTAGCTTCAGTGGTGAGTCCTCATCTATTGAAGGCCAAAGTTCAATCTTAAGTTGTATTTATTTCATTTTTGTTCAGACATTACATTTCGCGAGGGGTTTGTCCCAGCAACTCATCAGTTCATTTTAGAAGGCTTTCAGACAATATTTTTCTACATTCAACTTGGGTTTTTAGACTATGTTTAGATTTTTATTATTATCCAGTACTTGTTTATTTCCTTAGTCAGCTTCCACTTTATTATGATTATTTTCATAAAATTAGTCATAGTAGAAATATGTTTTACCTTGGGTTTGCTTGGGGTAACTTGTGACCTAAGTACCGTGCCGCGTCCAAGGTGTGAACTCGGGTAGTGAAAAAATTTGTATCAGAGCAATAGGTTTAGAGTGTCCTCGGATATCTGAAAGCCACGTTTAGTAGAGACTTTTTCATGGGTGTGAAGCGCTCCACTCATATGAGGGGGAAGCTACGAGACATTTTTAGGAAAATTCCCTTTCTTGAAAATTCTTTTCGTGTGTAGAGTGTTGTTCTCTAAAATATCCTCCTAACTCATGCTCTATTCCTTTTCAGTCAATGATGCCTCCCAAGAGAGGAAACGGAAGGAGGGCTGAAAATGCTAATTACCCAATCCCACCAATTCCTGCAACCCCTTAAGATGACCAAGTGTCACATCTAGAGTTCCGGGCAGCTGTCCAGATGCTAGCTCAGGCGGTGACCAACCAGGTTAATCAGTAGGTAATTTTTCTAGTAAATATCAATGGGTCTACAACTGCTGCCAAAGTCCATGATTTCACTCGGATGAATCCCCTAGCATTTAACGGGTCTAAGTAGATGAGGACCTGCAAGAATTCATTGATGAGATTCAAAATATCACCCAAATCATTAGTGTTACCCCTGTAGAAAGTGTTGATTTGTCTGCTTACCAGTTAAAAGGAGTGAATCAGATTTGGTATAGGAATGGTGCAGGTCTGGTGGAATGGGACGAGTTTGTTATGGTGTTCCTAGATAGGTTCTTTCCCCGAGAGTTAAGGGAAGCTAAGGTTTTTGAATTAATGAATTTGAGGTAGAACAACATGACCGTATAGGAGTATTCAGTAAAGTTCACCCAACTCTCAAGGTATGCTCCAAAAATGGTTATTGAGCCAAGGGCTCGCATGATCAAGTTCGTGAACGGAGTCTCAGACTTAGTTGTCAAATAGTGCAAAAACCACTATGCTAATCAAAGACATAGACATCTCCAGTCTCATCATCTCTGCACAACAGATTGAGGTGGAGAAACTGAAGGAGATAGAAAGGGAAAATATGCGGGCGAGGACATGTCAGTTTGAATAATTCCAGCAAAGGTTAGGAGGTGGTATCGTTACCACCACTAGCAACAGAGGCCTATGACCCCTTCTTCAACCAGTGCTCTGTCTTTCAGGCCCCGTAAGGATAGGATGGGTGGGACATCAGGCTCTTAGTCTTAGAGCCATGTCTCCAAAGGCTGCACTTTTCCAGCATGTCCTAGGTGTGGAAAAAAACATTCGGGGGAGTTCCATCTGGGCAAAGGATGGTTATTTTTTGTGTGGGAAAATAGGTCACAGATTAAGGGATTGCCCGTTAGTAGGATAGGGGAAGGCCCAGTCCACCACGTCAGCAGCTCCTCCAGGTCGTCAAGCTCAACAGGGAACTACCTCAGGTACAGGTGGCGGTCAGTGCCAAAACCAATTTTGTGCTTTATCCTCTCGTCAGGATCAGGAGAACTCACCTGACATAGTGACTAGTATGTTATGTCTCTTTCAAATAGATGTGTATTCTTGACTAGATCTAGGAGCCACACTTTCCTTCGTGACTCCTTACATTGCTGTCCAATTTAATATAAGTCTAGAAATCCTCTAAGATTCATTTTTAGTCTTTACTCTAGTTGGTGAAGCAGTTAGAGCTAGTCGGGTGTATAGGGATTGTCCTGTCATAGTGTTGCATCAAGTCACCTCAGTTTATCTAGTAGAGTTAAACATGATCGACTTCGACCTTATTCTAGGCATGGACTGGCTACATTCTTGTTATGCTTTAGTTGACTGCAGAACCAGCGGCGTGAGATTCCAGTTTCCTTACAAACCAGTCCTAGAATGGAAGGGTAGTACTTAAACACCTAGAGTCAATTTATCTCATACCTTAAGGCTAGAAAGATGATCACTAAAGTTACATCTATCACCTATTTGGGTAAAAGATTTTAGTTTTGAGACCTCGAATCTTCAGTCAGTTCCAGTTGTATGTGAGTTTCCTAATGTGTTTCCTGAAGATCTCCCTAAAGTGCCTCCCGAGCGAGAAATAGACTTCGGCATAGACCTTCTTCTAGATACCCAGCCTATCTCTATTCCTCCTTACAGAATGGCTCCATCTAATCTTAAGGAGTTTAAGAACATCTTAAAGAACGTTTAGATAAGGGCTTCATCAGACCTAGTATCTCTCCATGAGGTGCCCAATCCTAGTCGTGCGAAAGAAAGATGGTACACTCAGAATGTGCATCGACTATTGTTAGCCAAAAAAGTCATAGTCAAAAATAGATATCCTTTACCAAGGTTTGATGACTTATTTGACCAACTTCACGGAGTTAGTTGTTTTTCCATGGTAGATCTTAGATTAGAATACCACCAGCTCAAGGTCAGAGAATATGTCATTAGAAAAAACCCTTCAAAACTTGGTATGGTCACTAAAAATTCATAGTTATGTCTTTTGGGATAACCAATGCTTCTGCAACTTTTATAGATATGATGAACAGGGTATTCAAGCCATGTCTAGACATGTTTGTTATTATCGTTATAAATGATATTCTTCTTTACTCCAGAACAGAGGAGGAGTATGCAGACCATCTGACGATAGTGTTGCAGACTCTCAGGGACTTCCAGTTGTTCACCTAATTTAGCAAGTGTGAATTCTAGCTGAAAACGGTTGCCTTCCTCGGCCATGTGGTCTCTAGTGAGGTTATTCATGTGGATCCTCAAAAGATTGCAGCAATCAAGCACTGGACAAGCCTCACTTCTCCATCAGATATCAGGAGTTTCTTGGGCCTAACCGATTATTACAGATGGTTCATTGAAGGGTTCTCCTCCATTGCCTCATCTTTGACCAAACTAACTATGAAGAAGTTCACATTTAAATGGTCTGATGTATAAGAGAAGAGCTTTCAGGAGTTGAAGACTCAACTCACTACAACCCCATTTCTAACTCTGCCAGAAGGTTCAGATACGTTTGTGATCTATTATGATGCCTCTAGAGTTGGCTTATTTGTGTTCTAATGCAACATGGAAATTCATACATTACTCTTCCAAACAACTCAAGGTTCATGAGAAGATTTATCTGGTTCACGATCTTGAACTGACAGTAGTAGTGTTCGCTTTTAAGATCTGGTTATACTATCTCTATGGGATTCATATGGATGTTTCCACTGATAAAAAGAGTTTACAATATGTGTTAACTCAGAAGGACCTGAGTCTGTGTCAGAGAAGCTGGTTAGTTGTTGAAAGACTATGACAAAGTGTTTTTATATCACCCTAGTAAGGCCAATAGAGAGACCCATGCCCTCAACAGATTGTCTATCGTGAGTGTTGCTCATGTTAAGGATGATAAGAAAGAGCTGTTTAGAGATGTTCACAAACTAGTTCGGTTGGGGCTCCAGTTGGCTGATTCAGCAGAAGGTGGAGTTGTAGTCCAGAGTGGGTCAGAATCCTCTCTGGTGGTAGAGATTAAGTCTAAGTAGGATGAAGACCCAATTTTGCTTAAGATGAAGGAAATAGTCCTAAGGAAAGAGGTGGAAGTATTCTGCAAAGGGGGAGATGGTATGCTCTGTTGCCAGGGCAGATTGTATATTCCAGATGTGGATGACTTGAGGCAGCGGATATTAATAGAATCTCACAACACGAGGTACTTGATCCACCCAGGTGCCACCAAGATGTACCGTGATCTACGGAAAGTCTACTGGTGGATTGGCATAAAGAAGGAAATTGCAGAATTTGTGACTGTGTCCAAATTGCCATCAGGTCAAGGTTGAACATCAGAGACCTGGTGGGTATGACTCAGGATATCAGCATTCCTACTTAGAAGTGGGAAGACATAAACATGGACTTCATCACAGGTTTACCTTGTATTCACCGACATAATGACTTAATTTTTTGTGGTTGTGGAGAAGATGACTAAGTCAACACATTTCCTATAATTTAAGACCATAGACTCAGTAGAGGATTATGGTAGACTATACATCTGGGAGTTAATCAGGTTGCATGGAGTTCCCTTGTCCATCATTTCAAATAGAGATACTCAGTTCACCTCCTTGGTTCGTAAATTGAGAAACAAGGAGGTCACTTCAGTAATGGTCTTATAGAGGAACCAGCTAGTTGAGGGAGCTACATGGAAGCAGAAGCATACATGATGGCTAAATATCCTCACCTATTCCTTTCTAGCTCAGCTTCAACATCAGGTACTAAATTCCTCCTTAGTACTCTATTCAGTTCCATACGCATAAGCCCTATTCATGTTTACATATGCACCCTCGTTGCATAAGTTTAGATAGTGTGTCTATCTCAGTTCGAAGTCAGTTATTCCTTCAGTAATCATCTTGAAGTCATCAATTCAAGATTATAGCTCTTTACCCCAGCCTTTCAGCTTACTTAACCTTCATTCGGGGACGAATGTTCCTAAGGGGGAGATATTATAACACCCCAAAAGTTTCTCAGACCAAACCAAGACTTGGAATGAAAAACATGAAACTTTTTGCCTCAGGATGACTCAACCAATGAGTCGTTATCAATAATGATCCATCGTGTGATTCGTTGTCAGCCTTGAAGTTTTCAATCCTCAAATTCAATGGGTAGTACAACGACCTGTAGTTGTGTTGCCTTTCCTGTCAACCCCAGAATGTGATCAAAATCTTCTTTCAATGATAATTCATCTAATGAGTCATTGTTGGTTTAAATGACTCATCGTAGGAAGCCGTTAGAAGGATTCTAGTAAAGGTAGAATTTCCTCCTAGTAACAACGAGTGGAACCGATGACTCGTTGTTCCTTCAAACGAGTCATTGTTCCCATTTGTTTTCAAGACGAAAAAATCATCCAGGATTTCCAGTAGTGACAATAAATAGTGATAATGACCCATTATATCAACCAACGAGTCATTGTGTCATTTTTTAGGGAAAAGCTCAAAAATTGTTCCAAATCCTTCCCGTGACCATGACTTGATATAACGGCCCGTTGTTGCATTCAACAAGTCTTCCTGTCCGTCCATTGGTCTAGTCTAGTAGTTAGAATTTTTCAAGGCCCAGGACCAATGACTGGTCTCAATAAGTCGTGATCACAACCAATGACTCGTTCTGTGACCCGTTGGATCCCAACGGGCAGTTTTACAGACATTTTTCTAGGGGCATTTTTATAACTTTCTATTATTTTAATGCCTAAACTACATCGTTTTTGTGTTAATGTTCAGGGTGATTTAGAGGGTTAGTCGATATTTATCCCTCATTTCTAACCTTCCTCTCAAAAACAAGTACGTGGGAGACTCAGTTAGGCAATTCAAGGTAAGAGCAAAGGTTTCCATTTTCTTCTCAAAGTCTCAAGTGTTTTCTCTGGGAATTCTTCATCAGGTATGTGGGAGTTCAACAAGAAATTCTTCCATCCTTGTGTCTCAATAATTTCTCCCAAAAACCTTTTCCTTTCCAGCCTACAAGAATCATGAATTTGGGTTTTCTTTCAGATAAATCATTGGTATTCCTAACCTCCAATTGTTTTGCTAATTATTATCACCCTAGCAAATGATTGTTATGTTTTCAATGTGGATTTCATAGTATAAACTTCTTCCTAGTCATTATGATTTGGATTGATTCTTGCATAATTTAGAACTCAGATAGGAAATTCTATTTTGTTAGGGTATTTTACTCAAACTATGAATGCTACTACAGATACATGAACAAAAGGTTAATTCTTTAGTATGTTCAATATTAAAATTTAAGTTAGTACTTAGTATACTTTGTATTCTCCATAAATGTAAGCTGAGCAGTTTGACTTTTATCAGTATTTTGACAAACTCAGTAAACTCAGTAATATCAGTTTATCAGCTTGTTAGTTGTTCTCTAGTCTGTTATGATGCATTCAGATAAAGCAACACTGACAAGTCATAGCGCATAGTTTCTTTCAGGTCCTTAGACTCTCAGAATACCTCCAAATAAGCAATTCTAACTTAATCTTAGGATATTAGTTTCGAGCTTTCAACACAGTTATACATATTTAGGATTTCCAGTAGAAGTAGTACTTAGCACCAAGCAAGTCGTGGTTCAACGCACCCAGGTTCCCAGAACTACATTGCCACCGTAGGATTTTCACTTGAATAGGCAAGACAGTGATCACTCAGTATAGCCACTATATCCTGGCAAGGTACATCGGGCCTTCTTTGATGGGGGGTATACATCGAACTCCTTTCTTAGCTCATGTGGTTAGATGTGAATTGTAATCTCTCCCACAGTATAGTTTAGTCCAGTATAGTTATAGCTCTTAGTCCCGTGTAGAATTTTAGATTTTAGTCTATTTTTTCAGTATTATAGTTCATCTTGCCATTATTCAGTATACATTAGTTTCATCTCACATACTTAGTACATTCAAAGTACATATCACATACTTTTCTGTGCTATATCATTTTATGATATAGGCTCAGGTACTCAACCTCAGCCCCGCAGTTAGATTCTCCCAGCGATATCCCAACAGCTTCAGTGGTGAGTCCTAATCTGTCGAGGGACAGAGTTCCATCTTCAGTTGTATTTATTTATTTTAGCTCATACATTAGAGTTAGCTGAGGGTTTGTCCTAGTAACTCATCAGTTCATTTTAGAAGGCTTTCAGACAATATTTATAGATTCAGCTTGGATTTTCAGACTTTGTTCAGATTTTATTATTATCTAGTACTTGTTTGTTTCCTTAGTCAGCTTCCGCTTTATTACGATTATTTTCATAAGATTAGTATTATTATAAATATACTTTATCATGGGTTTGCTGGGGGGTTACTTGTGACCTTAAGTACCGTGTTGCGTCCAGGGTGTAAACTCAGGTCGTGACAAATAGTCACACATAATATTTGGGGAGCATACTAAAAGTCAGATAAGATCATATTATATTAATCTTCACATTTCTTTAGAAAACAAGTCATATCCAATATCTCGATAAAAAAATCCATGTAGTACCATATTAACCTCATCTAACCAATCAGATTAATGTTCGTACCAAAAGTTATTTATTAGTTGTGAGCATCTTAGTTTCAACACTCTAATAAAACAATCCAATCCTATGATCAAAGTGGAAACTTAATAAATTCAACTCCTATCATCACTAGTAATCAATTTGTTAGTCTTCTAACTTCTTCTTATAGTCAAAAGTTGCAACTGGCTAGACAAAACGTAAAGTCATTCTATCTCAAAAGGCTAGTCAGCCACTTGATTAAAAATTTAGAATAAAACACAATATTATATAAGCAACCGTTTAAGGGTCCTAAACTAGCACTTAAGTAGTCTTATTAGAAGCAGTTAAAGTAGTCGTTTATGGCCTTAAACCCAGAATTTAAGCAGCCTTATTAGCAATAGTTGAAGTATTCATTTAAGGCCCTTAACCAGGCCTTAAGTAGCCTTATTAGCAACAATTAGAGTAGTTGTTTAAGGGCCTTTAACCAGAATTTAAGCAGCCTTATTAGAAGCAGTTAAAGAAACTATTAAGGACCTTAAACTAGCACTTAAGCAGAGCCTTATTAGAAACAATTAAAGAAGCGTAACAATTGTTAGCACGTAAAATAATAGTCCAGGTAAAATACTTTGATTACAAAGCAAGCAGTAGCTATGTAAACACTAAGCTGAAGCTATATATTAACCTAAGGAAATAAAGTTACAATAGTTTAGCAGTTGTGATCACATTAAGAAATTTATTCAATAGTAATGATAGTGAAATCTATGTTGTTTTTATGAACTATACAATTAGTTCAATCTATGTACAAGAAATCATTCAACATAAATTATGCAATGCTTAGTAAATGAAAAGTAAACTGAGTGATTATTTTGGTGCTTCTATAAATAGCAAAAAATATGTCATTCATTCCTTATCTCATAATGTATTACTTCCTATTTTGTAAATGAAATGTCCTACACTTTGAATTTTACATAGTAGAAATTTGTTTGTCATTTATCTATGTTGCTTCATTCAATTATGAAAATAGATAATTAATTTATTTTCATATAATGTTTATATTTTTCAATCTCAACAGGTTTGTTTTTTTCTTCCTCCTCATCTCCAATTAATGTGAGGCTATATATCTATCATCAAAAATGGCTATAGGCCAACACCAGAATGCTACATTTGAAACTGCAGCTTTGAAATTCTAGGTCTCGGTAAAAGTAGCTTTCGAAAAATTAGAGAAATAATCAATGTGAAATCTATGTTATTTCTATAAACTATACAATTAGTTCTATCTATGGAAAAGAAATCATTCAACCTCATGATATGGAGTGCTTAATTAATAGACAAGTAAACTGAGGGATTATTTCGATACTACTACAAATAGAAAAATATGTCATTCATTCCTTATCTGCCTCTAATAAACATATAAATAATCGCACCTCCTTTTATTTTAAATAAAGAATACTAACAAAAGTGCTCACATCATACACATACAAAACATATGCCTACCACATATATATATATATATAAGTTTACGGACAACAAAACAAGGAAAAAGAAACCTAGCTAGAATTATCCAGTGTAAATTTAGAATTGGAAAAATGACATTTTACAAACAAATTTATAGTTTAAACAAAATAAAATTACCTTGAAGAGAAGGAAACTCCAAGAATGTTCGGCTTTTATTAGTCGCAGAAAAAGTTACCCAGTAAAAGTGACGACCAGCAATTAGAAGAGAAGGCTAATTTTCTTTCACGAAATTGAAATATGTTCTGCAAACAAAATGGAGAGTTGATTCCTTTATAAAATGATAGAACTAAGAGATGTATGCCTTATTTTTCTGTAAAAAAAACTGGAAATAGATCGAGATATGTATTTGTGAGTGTATCTTTTTTTAATTTGTTGATTTTCCTCAAATTTTAGAAATAGATATAGCCTATATTCTCTAGATGGTTTTTCTGTAACTGGAACGTACGCATGTCTATGTCTCTTTCCTGATTTTTCTCTAACAACATCTAGAAAGGAGAGGCGACCTGATTAAATTTGAAAAAAATACCTAGCTTGATTAGAGAAAACTCTGTTTTAGAGGAAGGGAAGGAGACGACGTGTTCAGAGTCATTGGTGAAAGAATAAGGAGGGAAAACATGGAGCCTTTTCTATTTATTATTAACAACTTGACATTAATTTTTTTAAAGTCCGGATATTAGTTCCTCGCTAATATTAAATTGAAAATTGACATTTAACGACTGGAAAAAAATTGTATCTCTATAAATACACTTTTAACGGCCAAATTCATATCCGATCATTAAAAATCATATTTTCTGTAGTGATGATAATATGCGTATCAGACACCGGGACTAGAAACAAGGCACACACTCTCGCAAAGAAGTTCAATCAATATGCATGTAATATCATAGGCTTAACCTTATATTCTCTTCTTTGATTTTTTAGATACTTGGGTTAGGATCACTATAGGCCTTTTCTTTCCTTTTAATATAGGATTGGGTATGGGTATGGTGAATATGGATAAAGTGACTCACCCTCCTTGGCATCACATGGATTTTGGCTCCACTTCCACCTTTTTCTTTCCTTTTCCCCCTTTTTTCCTTTTATTCTGCTTTGAACTTATGGGTATGGTTTGTTTTTCACTTTTCAATTCTCTCTTTTTTTTAACCACACCCACCTCTTTTCACTAACCAACTTTTTTATCTCCCCCATAATGTCTATGTGCCAGAGATTAGCCACCCTCAACTCAGACATTTTGCCTGAGTTGAGGTATACAATGTCCAAGGAGGGAACGGGGCTAAAATAGGTATATTATAACCAAATGAAAAAGTAAATGGGCTAATCAAGGAAAAGGTCTCATTTAAGCTCAAACTTTGGGATCAAGGGATACTTATTTGATTTGGTAGGACATTATAGGCTAAATGTGGGCTAAATAAAAAACGGCCTATGATCCTTTTCTAACCAATTATTTTTCGACCTAAGAAAGAATAACCAGGAAAATTTCTAGATCACATACACTGAGGAGAAAAAGTAAGTACCTCATAGCATAGGGTTATATCACACTACTACTTATCTGGTTCATGCACAGTTAGTGATGTTGAGCATATTCTTATGCCCATTTGCCATATTTTTACCCATATTTTTCCTTGTTTGGTGTTCATAATTCATATGAAATGCATGAATTCATGTTTTCGTGTGACTTGCGAGATAACAAATGCTTTAAGATGTTTTGAGCAGGAAACTAAAAGGACCCAAAAATGATCGAAGGTGTGAAGAAAGAAGAGTTCATGAAAGTCGACCTAGGGCTAAATCTGGATTTATGCACCAACCCTTGAATTTCAGAGAACTCTACACCAAATTTGGTGCTATGGGTGGTGTAGGGGGCCAGGTCCCAAACTTCAAAGGAGAAATTGATAAACATCTTGGCGAGATAAGTGGTGCGGAGCACCCTAAGCATCCCTAGCCTAAGAAAAATTTCCCAACATTCTAGTGTTGTGGTTGGAGTGGGGCGCTAGAATTGTTCTAAAGCTCAGAAATTTGACTAACACTCTGGTGTTGTGGATGGAGTGAGGTGCCATAGGGGTTCTAATATTCAAAAATTTGGCTAACACCTTGATGCTATAGCTGGTGTGGGGCGCCCGGAGCTTAATTTTAGAGGAAAATTGAGCCAAACATGGGGCTACGGAGTGCATGGCACGCCAACCCCATTTCAGGATGGATTTTGCTGATTTTGAAGCTAATTTCTGAAGGGAAAAATCACCATTTGATTGCTCACCTATAAATATAACATCTTGGCAATTTGTTAGTAAAGTAACATCATTTTGTTTGATCATGGTAAAGGTTTTAACATATATTTGGAGCAGAGACAAGTTCCTAACTTAGGTTTCTTGTTTTCTCTATCATTACTTTTAATGATGATGATTTCTTTATTTTTCTACTTGTCTATGAGTGGCTAAACTCCTATTCTTGGGTTTTGACCATAGCAGATGAGTGATGTTTGAAAGACTGATTATTGCTAGTTTTGATTCTTCATAAAAGGTTGTTTATGTTTACTTATTTTAATTGTTTATTCACTAGACTGATCACCTTGTGAATAAATTTATTGGCTTTTGGTTGAACTTGAGAGAGGGAACTGAAAGAGTTAAAAGTAAATACAAAAGGAGAATTCAAAGACCCTTCGACCCATTGGTTGAAGGATAGAGGTTGTTGATGAGGATAGGAATATACCCTTCAACCTTATTTAGTTTATATACAAGTAGCCACAATCATCATTTCTTGTTTCTCCTGTAACCATAGGGATATAAGCGTTAGGGTTCATGAGATAGTTCTTGGATGCTCGGGGGAGTAGCAAGAAATGGGATAATAACTTAAAACTAGCAACTATAGGAAGAATTAATCTAGCATAATCAAGTCTTGATATCTCAACCTGGAGTGAAAGTGCCATTTCCCTAGATTTTCATCATCATTTAAAGTACAAACAAGTTTGCAACAACTTTAGTTTATTAGTTCATTTTTGTTTAATGTTTTGTAGTTTAATTCTCCAAACCATTCCCCATTTTATCTGTTTGTTAGAATAGCAAAATGAAAAGTTAACCTTAAATAAGTAATCTTACAAGTCACTTAGGGATCGATAATCTGTACTTCACTGTCCTATATTACTTGACGACCACGGGTTCTTGCGTTTGGGCGATATTAAGTTTTGGCATCGTTGCTGGGACTTGAATATTGATTGATCATTTGTAGGTTATAATTTTTATTCTTCTATTCTATATTTTACATTTTTTTGGTTGTGAAGTTTACAGGTGTTGTATGCTCAGTGTATGCCATCTACGAGAAGTCAAGAACCACTTTTGGCTTCTTTTGATCCTGAAATTGAGAAAACCTTTTGTAGGTTAAGAATGGAGAATAATGAGCAAGCACCGGGGAGCAACTAGGAGAGGGTTCCAGTGTTGAATTTTTCTAGGCCGAACTTGAAGAGCGCTTCTAAAGCAATCATAAAGCTGGCTATCAATGGAATCTTCGAATTGAAGGAAAGGACTGTGCAGTTTGTCCAAAATACTTGCGATTATCAGGGCAAGACACACAAGGATCGTCACAGACATCTGATGATGTTCGTGGAGCTGAGTGAGAACTTTCACTATCAAATCATGTTAGATGAGTATGTTAAGCTCATGTTGTTTCCATTCTCATTGATTGGTGAAGCCAAGGAGTGGCTTCAGAATGAGCCAGCAGGTTCCATAACTACTTGGGAAGCTCTTTCCAATAAATTTATCAAGGTTCTTCTCTTTAAGGAGGTCAAAAGAGTTGAGAGAGAAGATCTCTGCTATGGTGAAAAATTGGCTCAAGCTTGGGAATGATAGAAGGGCTACTAGAGAGATTTCCTACACCATATTCAGCCAAGAGATTATCAGGCATAATTTTATAGAGGGGAAGAAACCGAAGTCAAAGATCTTGCTTGACATTACAGCACAGGGAAAAAAATTTTCCAAGTGCTATGATGAAATAGAAGCTCTTTTGAACCTCATGTCAGTGTGGAGTCAAGACTATCAAGACTCAGGTAGAGGATTCACATAAACCAAGGTGCCAAGAAAGCTCGAGGTAGATAGTATGGTAGCAATCCGAGCAGATATCAGTGAGCTAGTGAATGTGATTAGAAATATTGTAACCATACAAACAGGAAGTAAGTTTAGTAGATCCATCAGGTTCAGACTCCACCACCATCATATGAGGTGTGTGGAGAAGGCCTTTCTTATTCAGGTTGTCCACTAAACCCCGAATGCATATATATTTTGGGACAACAACATCGTGGTGGAGGTTTTGCAAGTAATTCATACAACCAGGAGTATAGGAGTGTAGCCAATCCTTCATGGGGAGGGAATCAGATTTTTCAAAGGTCCAGAACAACTATCCAAGGCCTCAAGGCCAGCAGCCTGTCAGTTCACTTGAGGAAATAATAAAGCAGAGGATGGTTCCGCAAACTCAGGCAGTTAATGAGATACAGAAGTCCATCCATGAGCTGGAGGGACAGATGGGGCAATTGGCCATTTAGTATACCAACAGACCACAAGGGTCACTTCTGAGTAACACCAATAAGAACCCCAAGAAAAAAATATGAGAGCAATTTCTTTGCGCCATGGTAAAGAGCTGGGTGAGATGATCCCCAAAGATAAGAAAGTTAAGAGCAAGTCATGATATCCAGACAGGAGGTTGGTGAGTAAAGCAACTCAAGCCAAAGTTGGTAGAGGCTAGACCACCCTGGCCATTTCCACAAAGGTTCAAGAAGTAGAATAAGGAATTAGCCTACCAAAAATTTGTTGATGCGTTGAAGCAGGTACATGTTAACTTGCCATTGGTGGAGCTTTTGCAGGAAGTTCTAAAGTATGCCAAGTATCTGAAGGATGTTGTGGAAAATTAGAGGAGGCTTATGGAGTTTAAGACTGTGGCTCTCACAAAAGAGTGCAATTCTCGAGTGTAGAACAAAATTCCAAAGAAGCTGAAAGACCCCAGGAGCTTCGCCATTCCGATTGTCAAAGAAGTTGGTTCAGCACTATGTCACTTGGGTGTGAGCATTAATCTGATGCCTATATCCTTGTTTAGAATTTTGGGTTTAGGTGAAACACGTCCTACCACATTAACATTGCAGCTTGTCGACCGTTCTCTTGCTTATACTGACAGAATCACAGAGGAAATCTTTATCAAGGTTGGACCTTTCATTTTACTTATGGACTTCATAATCCTAGAGTACGAAGTAGATGCAGCAGTTTCCCTCATTTTGGTGAGAGGATTCTTAGCCACCGTCGGTACGGTTATAAAGGTGAAGTCGACCAGGATGTCAATGACTGTAAATGGTAAGGAAGCAGTTTTGATATGTTTAGAGAAGAACAGGTACCACCTCACTATGAGGATTTTATAATGAAGCCAGCAGTAGAGCCTGGAGGGTGTAAGCTGGCAGTTGAGCAGCATGTGCTGCATTAGAATTTAGCTGGTTTTCAAGATACCAACTATCCCACTCGAATAAATGAGTGAGAGTGACTTTTATCATGCCACGATGTTAAATCAGGCACTATATGGAAGGCAACCCATGAATGTCATTCTTCAACTATAACTATGGCCCTTGGTGGAAGGCAATCCATCTTTCTAACATTTTTTGGGTTTTGCAGAGATGAACAGGGCTTTGGAGGCAAAAGGAGTGGGAAAAATATGCTGAAAAAGGTCAAGTCTTGTGCAAAATACCTGGCATGGGGTGCCAGGTGTTTTCCTCAGAAAAGATTAAAATTTCAAGGTTGGTGCTATGGGTAGCGCGCCACGCCAAACCTTGTCGACTAAGAATTTTTTTTTCTAAGTGCGTGGTGAGGTGAGTGGTTCAAAAAGTTTTTTGGTCCAATAGGCCAAATTTGACCAAGGACCTTAAAATTACCCAAAACCCATGCCCCACACCTTTATTTTAAATCCCCATTCATCCTCTAAAAGTGAAGAATAAAAAGCAATAAAATTCTCTCTCTTACCGCACCTAACCTGTAACTCCCTCTCCCTAGTCCACTATTATTGGCCTCTCCAAGAAGCTTGGTGAAGAGAATCTCTTCAACCCAAGTATGTAATTCTCTTCTCACTTTGTTATTTAGTGTACGAAGCATGCCCCCATACCCTTCCTCCCCAAGTTAAAGACCCAAAATCACCATTGTTGGTGAAAAGCTTGAATTTCATAATGTGGGTTTCATGAGCTTTAATCTCTCAAATTCCTCCATCATAATGTTTTATCCTTATTAGGTTGCTTATTTTTTATTGAATGTTTTGATTTAAAGTTTTACGGATGAAGGGAGTGCTGAATAGAATTTCATGAATTTGGTGGGTAAAACATAGAGAGAGAAAGTGCATAGTTCTCAAATTTTTGAATGTGAAGAATCTTGAGTTGTTGAAAATTCTTGTTAATTCATCATGAATAGTAGTAAATTTCATGTTGGTTGTTGGATAAATTGATTGCAACTACTTCCATATGTGGGTTAGTTGAATTATAAATTAAAGTTGGGAAGGTGAAAGGAAGGGCAAAAGTAAGGCATTCTTGAAAACAAAAGAAAAATAGAGGAGAGATGTGAAAAAATTAGAACTTTTTTGTAGTGTGATGTTAGTGAATAATTTGGATGTTGATATTTGGAATGGTAATGGGGGAAATCTTGAGTGCCCTATTTGACAAATTCTCATGAGTGTGCTAGTGAATTAAGTGTGAGGTCACTTTGCACCAGTTACACCTAATTAGCTAGCCCTATTGTTTATAAACTAATCTTATGAAGTTCTTGGTTTTGATTGGCAGGTGTCATGGCATCAAATGCTGAGAAAGGAAAGGAAATAGAGCATAACTAACTATAGCCATCTGATATCGCCCAAACGCATATAAGCACACGTGGTCGTCAAGTAATATAGGACAGTGAAGTTCTAATTATTGATCCCCCAGAGACCGGGGTAGGTACATCCTGTGGTTCTCTAGGTGTTCCTGTCAGCCTCAATAATCAATTATATGGCACAGTCTTCTCCTAACAATTGTGGCCCTAGTGGTGGCCAACAAACTCAATGGTATAGTGGTGATGCTAGGATTTGTGTCTACCCCCTTAGTGATCTCGGTCATCTCAATGACCTCTATAGTCTCTGGGTTGAATGTGGCTCCCCCAAAGGTTCCTTGCAACTCAAAAACTGACTGGGTCCAGTAGCGGAGCTCCCCGCTCCTCTCATTCTCTCCGACATATATGTCATGTGCAGGTCATGAGTCTGCTAACTAGCTACTGCCGCCCGCTTGTTCTCCTTCCTCACTCTCTTTTTCATCCTCATAAGGGCTTCCTCTTCTTCTTCCCTAGTCGCTTTTCGCATCCCTTTATCTCTAGAGTCCAGCTCATGGGTCCAGAAACTACCTATATCCAACTTTTCATCAAGCTCCTCATCAAATAGTAGGATGGTCGGGGCCCACAATATGGCTACTATTGAGATGAAAAATCAACCTTGTTCCTCAGCATTCCTAACTCATCCCTCAGGCTCCTCACATAAGGTATCTCGACTAACCGATCATTGAGCTGTAGCTTAAAACTACTATCAAGTCTGGTATACAGTTCCTTGGCTGCCTCATTGATATAAGCCTTAACCCATGATTTACTTACTCCATCAGAACATTGACTTTCTTCTCTACGATGGTCAGTCGATGGGCCATCTTCTTCAAAAGCTCTTGAGGCACCAATACATATCCAGCAAGAACCCAGCCTGGAGTAGTCAATGCCAGAGCAGATGATGTGCTGAGTATGGCTACTGTGTTTCTAGCCTCAATAGCTAGAATCTCCTCACTCTGCTCTACTCGAGTGGGGGCATCCACATGCTCACCCCCAACTAACCTTGGTGTCGAAATTGCAGGCTGTACTCTAACCCGATCCACTAGGTTCATCTTATCTCGGATAAGGCTAATGTTTGCTATTCGCATACCTCCTACTTGGTCATCAATCTATTTTATTATCCGTGCACTAGGTTCCTGACATAACCTTCATGCAAGGCTTGGAAGGGGATGGTGATGCTTAATGCCAAAGCTCAATTTCGAATTTCCTCAGCTACAATATAAGGGATATTGATTTCATAACCCAACATGATACTAGACACCAATCCTACTTCAGTTGCGCTCCAAGGTGTTATCATTCATAGTTGGTGCCAATCTGTGTCGGACTAGTGTCTAGCAAACCTTCGCGATAATGTTGAGCGAAGCCTTTGTGACTTGCCAACCAGTAGTCACCCACTCAGCCTCCTCCTTCTCTTCTACAATAATACTAGCCAACCACTTCACATGCATATGTCGACCCTCCCCACTCAACTCTTTGACCTTTTTCAAGGCCCCCATCCAATAGTAACATTCAGTAGTAGTAGATGCGGCCCGGTAGTCTAGACCATACTACATTCTGGCAATAGTCCTCTCTGATATGTCAACGGGTCTCCCCCGAACTATCACACTATCAAGTGTGGGCTGTTCTTTTACTTTCTGCCGATTGGGTTTGATGCTCCAGTGTGACCAAATAATTTAAATAGAACTCCCTGACCATGTCATCACTAAAGCTATCGGGGGCCCTTGCCACCATCCAAAGTCATAGAGCTCGAATAACATTTCAGCTCTTCAACCTCATTCAATGCCTCGGTCAAGATCTGATGCCCCTTTTGTATACTCCTCTTAAGGTTAAATTTTGCTTTTAGGGTGAGACCCTACTCAAATATTTCTTGTGTGCCTAGCACACCTCCTGATTATGTGGTTTTTTGCGGGTGGGGTTGGCTTATCATCGACCTCTTGTGCCTCCTCCTCAGGCTGGGCTTCATTTGAACCCTATTTAGGCTAGGCTTCATCTAAGCCCTCTTATTCGTTTGAGCCACTCTCAGACTCATTCCGTTGTGCACCTTCTCCGTCATCAGAATGGGGAGCTAGTATCAGAGTGGTTGAGGGAACCATAGCTCTAGATTTTGTCTGTGCCCTTGTGCTTTGTGGCTCATTGGTTTTATTTGTATCAATGTCATATTGTTCCACTGAACTACTAGGTGAACTGCCTTTTACTCAGATACAGAGACCTCATCCCTCAATGCCCCATGGGATGCTATTTCTTCTCGAACCTTCTTGTCTTGTGCAGTTTTGCTTGATTGTCCTTTACGTACAATTGTACTTGTGGAGGAGGGATTAGTACATGTGATTCAAGAATATGTAAGAAAAAATAATATTTGCAGTTTCTTATTAGACCTCATTAGTACTATTCATACCATGATGGTACAATTTATACCATGAGACATGACATTCAAGTCCATAGGTACGAATTCTTGGTATAACTCGTACAAAGATGATATGGGTCATACTTTTGAAATTTTCAACTTATGATGTTTTGGTGCGACTCTGCACTATGATCCGTGATGGGATCCTAGGAGTCATACCATTGGTCATGCTTTATTGCTTTGTATGTGAACCTTCTCTTATTTCCTTGTACGATCACTTGATACGACTCTTGGTGGGATACCACAATTTTTACCACGTCTTGTACATTGACTTATCCATTAAGGCTTGTGGGAGTCCCAATGGACATTCTTTGAGTCATGATAAGATACCACAACTTGTAGAATGGCTCATGAAACCTGTGCTTAAGAACTTTAGTTTACATATGATTTTGGGGGTTACTCAGAATTCCCTACCCCATAGCGTCATGGTTATATAGACTTTTAAGCCCCCACTACAATTCCCACACTTTATTTTCCCCCATTAACAATCCACCCACACACAATTTAAACCTATAAAGTAATTTCCCTCCATAAACACATCTTATAAAAATATGATAGTCTCCTGATTATGTTCGTCCAACCACTTTCATGTATGAAGTATTCACAGTCGACCATCGACTAACACTAGCAAGAAGGATTTATTAAAAGTTTGAAGCTTACTTGAGAAGTTCTTGAGCTATGCTTCTTTGCTACTAGTTTGGAGTGAAAATCCAACTCTATGATTCAAATTAGCTTGCAAATTTGTACTTGAATGGTAATGGGAGTGTGCTACAGTGAGAGTGGTGAATTGTGGGAGTCATTCTTATGATGTTGCCGTGAATTTGGGATATTATTTGTGTTTAAAAGGTTTTGGCATATTTAATAAAATCGGTCGAGTCAGGTCATGTGAGTCAGGCTCATTCATCAGCTTACGATGACTCATACCACGAGTCATTGGTCAGACCTACAACTCATCCTTGCCTTTCATACCTAAGGATCAAACAACTTACCTAGTGACCTATGGATACTTGGTACGATTCGTACTAGAGCGATACGAATTATACCATGAACCATAGGTTGTTTTTCTGCAATTTGCCACTTAGAGGAGTTCATTAGAATAGTGGATCTTACAACTTACACCATGTAGGGATGATTTGTAGTGACCAACCGTGGTGTGAACTCCTACATCATGTTAGGGATCGTTCCTCAGTACGATCGGGACTACATGTCATACCCAATTCGTATGGTTCATACAAAGGCTCGTATTCCTAGCCTGCAACTTAGTTCCCAGCTTTTCATCTCTATTTCAACTGCACGCTCCAACATACATGACTCTTGGGTTGCCTCCCATGAAGTGTCTAATTTAACATCATAGCATGACGCAGGTAGTTTAGTTACTCAGGCTTCACCAAACTACCTCATGGGTTGCCTCCCATGCGACACATGATTTAACATTGCTGCATAACGGGGGTTTCTTGACTACTCAAAATTCGTCAAGAAACTCCGATTCAACCTCTATCATTGAGACCACACTAAATTCACTTGGATGCTTTATTGACTGTCATGACCCGAGCACAGGCCCGGATTGAGACACGGGACAAAGAACCCTGAGAGGCTCCAAGTTGACCCATGGCATGAACATATCATTTAACTCAGTCATAATAAAACAGAAGATCAAAATAATCAATATAGCAGATGTCTGATAGTCTTATAACATCGAAATACATAACTCAAAATCGAAGCTGATTACATGCTATGTTTAAAAAGCCTCTACTACTGACAAGTTGATGGGACAAGACCCCCAACTAACTCTCTGATGTCTAAATCTGAAAGTATTAGATACAGCTGATAAGAAAGACCCTCGAATGATGAGGACTCACCGATCTGGCTGATAAGTGCTAATATTGCAGGTCCGTCTAATGACGAAACTGAGCCTGTATATCCGAGCTTGTATCATGAAAAGATATAACATAGAGTATGCAGTCAGTACGTGGAATGTACCGAGTATGCAAGGTAAGTAAAACCACTAAGTAATTAAAATAAAAAATCACGCATATCATGAAAATATAATCAAGATAAGATTCTGAGAGTAGGACTTGCATGCTATTTTTCTGAAATCATGATCTGAACATAAGTGAACATCATAACTAAATCAAATGACCCAAAGCTGAAAAACAATAATCATAAGTAAAACTGAACATTAGGTCAAACCTGCTAAAAATATAATATCATGACTGATGAACATGCATAATTGAAATAATGAGGAACAATGGGAGACTCTTCATATAACCAACATTACCACGATAGAGCTTACATGGTCCCAATTATCACACTCAAGTGGACAGAGCCGTCCAAAACTTTGCCAAGGCTAAGGACGCTACCATGATATCGATATCAAGTTGAAGGCCCCTTGGGGAAGGGGAAGCTCACAAGGGAGGTCCCAAATAATCTGAACATACCTACATTGGTGCATAGTTCTAAGGCATATGGTTGGCTGACCCTTTGCCTACTCGGTGCTAGACACTACTCCCAAAAACATGCATATGCTCTCCATCATTTTTAAACGAAGCTGAACTATCGTCTAGTGATTAAGCTGACTCATAACATACATACATAAATCTCAAATCATAACATGAGGAGTCTTGGCTCAAACTATACTACAAGCTGAAAATAATGGGAGTCTAGACTCCAAAATTCATGTGGTAAGCTAATACATGAAGTTTAGATAAATCATGAAACATACTTGATAAAATGGGCTTGCTCAATACTTAAATATGTTTGACATAGACTTGATCATTTGAAAATATGAACATAGACATGAGTAATTCGAAATCATATTTTTTCATAAATATCTTATCATGCTTGACTACATATTTCATAGATCTCAACTTTCATGAACTTTTATGGATGGGCATCATAATTTATAAAACATGAAAACATAATTTTTAATTTAAAACATTATAAAATATGTCCATTAATCATAATTCGACATTAGAAACATGCTTAGATCATACACATGATTGATATTTAGAGAATTCACATGTTGGGTAAAAATCCCATAGATTTATCAACTAGAATATCATGAATTCAAGAGGGATTGGGTATGGGTGTGGATGGATACACCCATTTATAGCCTTATATACTTGTAGAAATCTGATTTCACAACTTCCTTGATTGCCCAATGATAATTTGGGGAAGAACTTTGAAGAATTTAGGCTTGATTACCCTTAGGAGCTTCTAAACTTGCATGCATGGAAGTGAATAAGCCTAGAATGAACTTATCCCTATTAAAACACTATATTTTGATCTTAAAATGACATAATTTAGGCCTTAGAAACTTCAAAGGTACAGAAAAATCCTTAATAAGTGTGGGAAAAACAGCATCGGTCCTAATGAGGGACTGGACAGCCCCGTCATCCCTGACCCGACTCAGTAGTCACCTTTCATTGCCTGCACTAGAGTCTACCTTCTGAGGATCACCACGAGAGATACCATGATTTATGATGTACCCAACGGCTCGTGGTGACCAGTCATTACCCACACTTTGCCCAATCATTTTGACCTTTAGTCAACTCTTGACCGCAGTTACTTGATGAATTGTGGTGCTGACCCGCGACTCATGATCATACTCGTGGTCACCTAAATCTCAAAATTCGAACCCAATCCATGCTCCTCCCCACAAGTCACTCAACGACTCGTGGTGTACCCCGCAGATTCTTGGGCCTTAAGTACCTCAAAAAGTATATAGTGATCATCGTCAAATAAATAATCTAACCGGGGTTGGGGTTGATCCCAAGAGGAATATGGTCAAGATTTTGACTAATGCCTCTATCTCTGGCAACCCAAGACATGCGAATGGTGATGGCGTACTTTGGGCTTCTAGCCAAC
Source organism: Datura stramonium (assembly GCA_018107945.1). NCBI lineage: Eukaryota > Viridiplantae > Streptophyta > Magnoliopsida > Solanales > Solanaceae > Datura > Datura stramonium. Next base: position 158,387 of record JACEIK010002624.1, read on the forward strand.
TTCTAGTCCAAGCGAGGCATCACAATGTCTTCTCTATATTAAGTGATGCGCTAGGTTATTCAACCTAGTCAATAGCATCTACGCATATATTTATAAAACATGAGTTGGAACCTAATATTTATGAGTTAGCTTCTTTGCATGATCTAAAAGATGAAAAAAGGTAACCATTACTAAATGCCTCGTAGAACTCCTGATTATATGTAGCAGTGCACAACACCAATAATCAAGTCTACTAGACACAACATGTATATTCCTTAGGACTAAACATGCTTTGAAATCAAGTTTGTCATGCCTCAAACCCGAAGAGGTATGACTAGCATTCGATGCCTTCTCTGACCGAGCTAGCCCTGCGAAACTCATACGGCACAGCCCCATAGTAGTTGGGCGACAAGGCCTCCATGGTAAAGCTGCTACAAAATAAAATAAATAGGACAAACAAGGTGATGACATCTCATATATATATATATATAAGTCCAACAAGTACACAATCTCTGTCAACTGACAAGTAACAAACCAATAGAAACACAATCTATACAACAAGCTAATGAAGGCCTACAAGGTCATAGACAATGTAATAAAAAAATTTATCATTTTTATAGAAGTATCTAAGAGTAAACTAACTTTCATATAGCTAGGATAAAGCCCATACCTACCTATATACTATATACAAACTCAAAACATAAATTGGACCTCTAGCTCGATAGCTCTAAGAAGAATAGAGCTTACTAAAATGGATGAACTCAGTAACTCCTACCGAAAAGGTATGTCACATTGCTTTAGTTTAGAACTGTGGTCATGAATGTAGTGTCCAATAAATGAGGACATCAGTATGATAGAATGTACTGGAATAAAAGGAAGAAACAATATTTGAATAAAATTTTACCCAATCGGTAAATCTATAATATATCAAAAAATCCATAAAATTAGATCCGAGACTTGCACCCTAAACAAGTAGGGAAAGTGGAACTAGGCCATTCAATGACCCACAGGATGAGCAGTACAAAGAACAATGGTTCGTTGGTTTGGCCGTTGTATTGGGCTTCGAAGAAATGTAATAAATCACCCAAAATCGACAAGTAGATTGTATGACCCGTTCTTTGATTGTACTTGTCATTGTTTATAGTAATTGGAGAAGGTTTAGAGGGGATTTGGAGAAGTGTGATTCCACAAAAGGGACCAATGGTTATCAATAGACCAATGACCTGCCCTATTGGTCATTGGTTCTGCTAGGTTTCAGTTTTATCTCAGTAGTTTGGGGGCAGTTTGATAAGCTACTATGTTTGATAACTCCTAAGAGGCGTTTTAGGCTTCCTATAGGTCAGATTAAAAGGATTTAACCTAGACTAAATCCTTATTCTCTTCAAACATCCATAGATTGGATTTCCCCTCTCAAGTAAAGCTAGGGTTTATCATCTCCATCTTCCCAATTTATCTTGGGTCTTGAATACAAGTTAAGGAATCAACTAATTCAGTTATATAGGGTTATGAATGGGGGACTTCTTCCATCCTCATGACCTTTCGGGATCAATCTTATAATCTGCTATTCTTCAAGCTCAAATTAGCAATTTCTAGGTTAGGCCCAAATTGAATGAAACTCTATAGTTCTCTTATGATATCAAGTTCCTTATGATTCAAGTCTTGTTTTATTATTATGATACATGTTTTTTACAAGAATCTCTCATGATCCTACATTTTCAAATTTATGATGATTTTACTCAATTATGTATGATCTTATGAATTTCAAACTAATGAACTCATGATTTCAAGTTTTGTCAATTGATTCAAGTATGCATGATTTTCATGAACCTAAACATAGTCATGATCGTAAAGATATTTCTATCTATTAAAATAGTCATGAACTTCATGAATCTCAAGCTTATAATCCTTGGCTGAAGTAAGCGATAGTATTTTCATGTCTAGTTCATGTATGTAAAGTATAATTATGATTTTTATATTTTTGACTACCCCATGTAAAACCAAGTATGTGTCATGACTATGAATATGGGAAATATGCATGTTTTGGGGTAGTATCTAGATGTTTGGGTTACATTGCACCCAGTGTGTTAAAACTATTGCCATCGTAGGATAAAGGGTCCTCGCCAATTGAGAGTGTATCCCTTGCCCTTAGCCTAAGGAGTCCTCGCCAGCTGAGAATGTCTCGCTTACGCTACTAGGATTATTGTTATGAGTAATATCATGCCTTTATCGTTCTTTTCCCTAGCAACGGTTAGGAATGCATTACCCACTTGAGCGAATAGTTGGAAGGTATTATGTGCTCATTCATGATGGTGTCAGTTATGATGAAGTCTACTATTGTTCCTCATATTTTAAGTTATTTATGTATAGGATTTATGATATCATGTTTTATAGAATAATGTCTTTATTGTTCAGATTATGAGCTTTTACTTATGTTTCTAAACATGTAAAACTATATGGTTATATACCTTCAAAACCTTGAATTCGTTATGATTCAGCTTGTGATGAATAACTCATGTTTATAACTATCTCACAATCATGAATTTAGCATGTTGTCCTTACTCTCATGTCAAATTCTTACTTTATACTCATTTTTTGGACTACTATTTTATAAGTTCGGGCGATCGGTCTCGCTCCTATTACCCTCGCTATCGTTTCAGCCCCTTCCAATTTGGGTGAGTCCTCATTATCCAAGGACACCAGGTTTGTTTATGTTGCATTATGTCTTTCAATTCCATCCATAGTTGAGATAGTTTGGTGTGTTGTCCCTGTCAGCTCATCGTATGATTCGAGGCTTTTCAACTGACTATGCATTATGTGGTTCAACATTGTTGACTTATTTTCTGCACTTATGTTTTTATGATATTATTTCTTCCACTTATGTTACATTCATGATTTATTTATGCTTAGTTATTCTCCAAAATATGATATGTATGTTTCATGGGTTATCTTAGCCATTTGTGGTTCTAGGGCTTGTGTCTCGATGCGGGGTTCATACTCGGGTTGTGAAAACTTGGTAGTATAGCCTCGAGTTTCAATGTATCTTAGGCCTTACGAAATTGCATTATAGGAGTCCTTTTCATGGGTGTAAAGCACCACACTTATGAGGATTAGGCTACTAGATGTTTAAACTTTCCTTCTTTCACCAGTCTATGTCATGCAGCCAAGGATTTAACTCTCTCTATTCCTATAACTCATGCTATACGTATTCTGAAAATATGCCTCCCAGTAGTCAACAAAATAAGAAATGGCAGCGATAATGGTCATAGGAATGGCAATGAAGGTAGGCATTAGCCATCCCCACCAGCTCTTGCTGATCCTTTGCATGAGTAGGTGATCATGTTAAGATTAAGGCTGCTTTTCAAATTTTGGCAAAGGCCACTGCTTCTTGAGTCAACAGGGCAATGGCTCATGTGCACATGTATTGAAATGCGCGGTGGCTAGTGTGTGATACTTCACCAGGATTAGCCTGCCAGAGTTCATGGTTCCAAGGTGGACAAGAATCTGAGTTCCTTGAGAGATAAAAAAGATTACCCAAATTACGGGAGTTTCGGGAGGGGAGAGTGCAAACTTGGCTTCCTATCAATTTGAAGGGGGTAGCTCATACATGGTTTCTATAAGTGGAAAGAAGGGCCATGGAGTAGGTGGAGCTCCTATTGATTGGATGAGTTCGTCATGGAGTTCTACGATAGGTTTTTTCCTCAGAGTTGATGGATGCAAAGGCAGTAAGTCATTTGAAGTAGAATAACAAACCGTTCGGGGAGTATGCTAGCGAGTTCACTCAATTGTCCAAGTATGCTCTAGAGATGGTGGTAGAGAAGAGGGGCTCCTATGAGCAAGAAGTTCGTATCAAGTTTGCAGATTCACTGGTCAAGGAGTGTAGGATCGCCATGCTTATTAGTGACATGGACATGTCTTGATTAATGATATATGCTCAACAGATGGAGGAGGAGCATATGAAGAAGAGGGAGAGAGAGGCAAAGGGGCTACAACGAGGGCTTTGGGTATTTATGCCACCCAGTGCAGTGGTGGACATCGCCCATAGTCCATTAGAGATTGTCAGCCCTGGCTCCATCGTCAGCCAGTGTTCCATCTAGGCCTAGGAGAGATCATATAGATAGAGCATCAGGCTCTAAGGGTCAAAGGAGCATGTTAGGGGAACTTAATCTTTCCTAGCTTATAGGTGGTATGGTAAGAACCACGGAAGAGTGCGCTTGTTTCACTTAGATGCTTTCTAGAGGTATGGTAAGCCTAGATATAGACTTAGGGATTGCCCTTCAGCCAAAAAGGATGATGGTAGGAGTGTTGCCCTAGCCACTACTTCAGCAGCTCCAATAGATCACTCATCTCTGACAAAGCACCTCTCTTCTAGTCTTTGGTGGTAGGTAGCGCGAGCAGTTCCATGCACTATTATCTCATCAAAAGAGCGGGGGGAGGCTCATGAGGTCTTGATGAGTCTTCCATCTTGATATTTATGCATTCCTAGACCCAGGGGCCACATTATCCTTTGTGACTCCTTATATTGAAATTAGTTTCAGTGTCGGTCAATCCATTCGAGCCCTTCTCAGTCCCTACTCTTGTTGATTAGTCGATTGTAGCTCGCGAGTATACAAAAATTATCATGTCCCAATTCTTCAAAAAGTCACCTTAGTCGGCTTATTAGAGATAGATATGATAGATTTTGATATTATCTTCGATATGGATTAGTTGTATACATGTTATGCTTGATTAATTGTAGAATCCGGTTTGTAGAGTTTCCAATTCCTAGGTAGGCTAGTTCTAGAGTGGAAGAATTATTTCACCCTATAGGTTGCTTTTTTCTCCTACCTTAAATCCGGGAGATGATCTCTAAGGGTTGTGTGTACCACCTAGTTTGGTTAAGGATTCTATGTCAGAAATCACAGCTCTGTTGATAGTTTTTATTTATGTAAAAATCAGGGGTGTTTCCATATGATCTACAAAAGAAGTCACTTTGTGCGGCAGATTGAATTTGGTATTGGCCTTCACCTTGATAAACAACCCATATCCATTCCTCCTTCTGAGAATGGCTCTAGCCGAGCTAAAGGTTGAAGGAACAATTTAAGTATCTCCTAGATAAGGGTTTCATCAAGCGTAGCAAGTCCTTGTAAGTGCTTAAGTCTTTGTTCGGAAGAAGGATGGTTCTCTCGGGATGTGCATTGACTATCATCATTTAACAAGGTCACCATCAAGAATAAGTATTCCTTCTCAAAGGATTAATGACTTGTTTGACCGGCAGACGTAGGTTCTTTTCAAGAGATAGACTTGGAATTTATTTATCACCAGCTAAGGATTGGGAGTGTGACATTTTGAAGATAGCCTTCACGACTCGGTGTGGTAATTATGACTTTGTAGTTATGTTTTTGGACTAACAAATTCCTCCTGCAGCTTTTATAGATTTGATGAAAATTGTTCAAGCAGTATCTAGATATGTTCATTATCATCTTTATAGATGATATCCTCATATACTCTCGGAGTGAGGAGCATGCCACATTGAGATTGTTTGTAGACTCTTAAGGACTGTCAGATGTTTGTTAAATTTAGAAAGTGTAAGTTTTGGTTGGACTTAGTAGTATTTGTGGGTCATGTGGTGGCTAGTGAGGTGTGCAAAGCGAGATTCTCGAAAGTGAGGCGATGAAGAACAGGTTTGGACCTGTCAAGCCCTACTTATATTAGAAGCTTTTTGGGTGTAGCTGGATACTACGAAGGTTCTGTAACACCTTAAGTCTCGAAATTGCTCCTTGAAGGAAGCGAGCTGAAATTGCAAGTGTGTTCTTTGAGGGTTGGCGAGAGGAGTCGATGGCTGTCGGCCTAGTGATGGCCCATCGAGTGGCATCGTGGCTCCAACAGTGTGAATGACGGCTGTCAGGTTTATCATGGACCGTCACGTGTGGTGTCATGCTCAAATTCCACTGCTCCCAAGCGACGGAGGACTTGACATACCATAAAAGTGAGAAGGCTGCGTCACTCGTTCCATCGATTGAGCTAATTTTGGACCCCTTCGGGTTAAGGATGATGGTAAGGGCAACAAACCGTCGAAGCGTGATGGATCATCATTGCCACCCGTCAGGCGTTCAGTGGTTCAGTCAATTGATTTTCTAGGGGTCAGTTTTGTAATTTGCTTAAACTTTTTAATCTAAGTAGCATCATTTTAGGGATCTGAAGGTGTAATTGAGGGTTTACTTAGCTTATTCCTCACTCCTCTCATACCAAGGTTAGGAAAGATCAAGGTCTCAAGAAGAAGGGATTTCTCAATTTCTTCTTCTCTAATCTCTTGGGGCATCAAACCTAGCAGAATCTCATCTAACCTAGGTATATAGGGTTATGAATGGTGTAAATTCTTCCACCCTTATGCCCAATTTCATCCCAATTCTATGGTTTCAAGTCTCTAAGCATGTCTTGTTGAGATTCTAGGGTTTTTGCAATTCCATGTAATCTCTTGCTATCTCTATGGGTTCAATTCTCTCTCATATTTCAATTTGATGATTTATGGCTATTGGAGTATATTTGACTCAATCTATTTACTAATTAATGATTTCAATTGATGAAGATATTCCCTACTATGCATGATTTATGAATTTGAAGCTTATGAGACCATGATTTCAAGTATGATGAACTATCAAGCATGCATGAATATTTATAAAAATACTAAACATGATTCATAATTTTGAAGTTATGGAAACTTTATTCAAGCATGTATTATTTTTAAATTCAAGTTCAAGTATCATGGCCAACTCTATGGCATCCTTTCATAAATATTTTAGACATGTCAAAAATGATTATGATTTCATATTTCAGCTAGCCCTTGTAAGTTTAGTGTATTTTCATGATAGCGATTATGATCCATGTGCATATTTTTGAGGTAGTTTTATCGAGTAGGCTAGGGGTTCGGGAAAACCCCGAGTCTCAAGAAACTATGAGTCGCCATTAGTATATATTCATGTTCAAACCCTAAAGGGATTCACAAGTGATATCAGTATTTCGTTCCTAGCCTTGGAAAGTTTGGGACGACTTTGCCGCAGTGAAATAGTTGGGACATCATGTGAGCTCTATCATGATGGTATCGATTATGTGAAGCCTCCAATTGTTCATATGTTCTCAGTTACTCATATTCATGACTTATGATATTATGTTTTTATAGTATATTTGTCCCACATTAATAAGTTTATAAGTTTTTACTTTTGATTTTTAAGAATAGTACGCTATCTAGTTTCTATTTCTAAATATTGGGTCATTATGTTTATCTTATGATGAATAGATTATGATTATGTTTATTTCAGTAATATGGCATTTAGCATGTTGCTCTAACTCTCACGTTCTATCTTGATTTATATTCATGATTTCAGACTATAATTTTACTAGAGTGTTTTACTTTCTCTACATATAATACATTTAAATCTTGACTGCATACTCTATGCTATATAGTCTCATGATATGAAACTCGGGTGATCCATCTCAGTCTCGTCATCATCTTGCTCCCGCTTAGTCAACCTATCCTTGTTTTGGTGAGTCCTCGGGATATGAGGACATTAGTTTGGTTATATCTCTTCTGTGCATGTCTTTTACTTTTATACTTAGCGAGCTAGTTAGGGGTGTTGTCTCATCAACTCATTTGATGTTTAGAGGCTTTTCAGATAGTTTGTAGAGATGTTTCAATGATGTTGGTTCCTGTTTACATTTATATTGATATACTGGGCAGCCTTTCGCTTAATAATGCTCTTATTTCATGCTATGTATATGCCATGGATTAGTTTGGACCATTCATGGTTCAAGGTCCCGTCTCTCGAGGTCCTATCTTTGGTCGTGATAGGTTCATAGAGGAATTTTCATCCATTGCGGCACCTTTGACTATGTTGAACAAGAAGAAGGTCAAGTTTTAGTGATCTGATGCTTGTTAGAAGAGTTTCGAGTTAACGACTCGATTAAATTTAGCTTCAGTTTGATCCTACTGGAGAGGCACGAATGACTTTTTGTGCATTGTGATTCTTCTTGGATTGTCCTTGGATGTGTGTTGATGTAGCATGGAAAGGTCATTGCTTATGCCTTGAGACAACTTAAGACTCAAGAAGAATTGCAGATGCATGACCTTGAAATAACGGTGGTGGTGTTTGCCTTGAAAATTTGGAGGCACTACCTTATGGGGTTCATGTGGTTGTGTTCACGGGTGATAAGAGCCTTCAATATTTTCAATTAGAAGGATCTGAATTTGTGGAAAAGGAGATTGCTTGATACTCTCAAGGACTATGATATGAGTGTATTTTATCATTGGGGCAAGGCCAATGTAGTGGCGGGAGGAAAGAATTGGTGAAGGTGTTCATAGGCTTTCTCATTTGGGGGTTGCAAATGAATTTGACAGATGGTGGCATGACTGTTCAAAAAGGGTCGGAATCTATCTTAGTGGCAGAAGTTAAAGCAAGAGACGATGAGGATCCTATCTTAGTGAAGTTGAGAAGGAAGCGGTTCGAAATTAGAAAGTGGAGGTTTTCTTCCAAGGGAAGAGTGTACTTGATACCAAGGCTTATTATGTGTTCTAGCGCTGGATGATTTGAAAGAGAGGATGTTGAGAGGTCCATGGCTCTTGGTATGCTATCCATCAGTGCCACCAAGATGTACCATGATATACAGGAAATGTATTTGTGGAATGGCATGAACAAGGACATAACAAAATTTGTCTTTGTGTACGATTGCCAATAGGTGAAGGTTGAGCATCGAGACACGGAGGTATGATTCAAGACATCAGCAATCCTGCTTAAGTGGAAAGAGATCAATATGGAATTCATAACAGGGTTTCCTCATACGCGCCGATAGTATGACTCTTTATGGGTGATCGTGGACAAGTTGACCAAAATCGCTCAATTTTTACCCACATTAAAAAACTACAAGCTCGGCAAAGGATTATATGAACTTTACATTCGAGTTAGTTTGGTTGCAAGGAGTTCCATTGTTTATCATCTCTGCTTCGGGGTACTGAGTTCACCTCTCAGTTTTGGGAGATCATTTCAGAAGGGCCTTGGTACTCAGGTGAAGCAGCACAAGTTTTCACCTGCAAATAGATGAATTAATTGAGTGGACAATATAGACTCTCGTGAACATGTTGAGAGATTATACGATTAATTTCAAAGAGTACTTGGGATTATCACTTGCCTTTCATCAGTATGCCTACAATAGCGGTTACCACTCCAGCATTTAGATGGCTCCATTTGAGGCTCTTTATGGGAAAAGATGTAGATAACCTATTAGATGGTTCAATGTAGATGAGGCTACATTGATAGGGTAAGATTCAATTCATGACTCTTAGGAAGGTTCAACTTATTAAAAGGAGAGGCTAAAAATATCTTAGAGTCGATAGAAATCATGGCGGATGTTAGGAGGAGAGAGCTTGAGTTTGAGGTCGATGAATGGGTGTTTCTGAAGGTGTCTCCAATGAAGGGAGTGATGGGTTCATTAGAGGAAAATTAAAATACGATATGTTGGTCCTTATAGGATTATGAGGCAAGTTGGCAAGGTGGGTTATGAGTTGGACTTACCAGCCCGAAGTTAGCTTTGGTGCATCTAGTGTTCCATGAGTCTTTCTAAAAAAGTGCATTGGGGGATCTAGCTTTAGCCATTCTGGTAGAGAGCATTAGTGTGAAGGATTGCCTTAGCTCTGAGGAGGTTCCGATTGAGATCCTTGATTATTAGGTTATCAAGTTGAGGAACAAGGAGGTAGCTCTAGTGAAGGTTTTGTGGAGAAATCAGCTAGTTGAGGGAGCTATGGTGGAAGCTGGAGAAGTGAATATGATGGCTAGATACCCCATCTTTTCCTTCCCGCTCCAATTATAGCATGAGGTACCAGTTTTCTCCTTAGCACTCTATTCGGTATCATGTCAAGATCATGTCTCTCAATTCCTTGCATGTTCTAGCATGCATGTATGTTTCATGGATTCAGTTCAATCATGTATCTCAGTCTGGAGCTAGTCACTCTGTCAGTTTTCAATCTACAGCCTTCAGTTTGGATTGTAGTTTTCTCCCTATCTTTTCAGCTGGGTTAGTCTACATTCGAGGATGAATGTTCCCAAGGGACTTAATTTAATACCATAAAAATTCCATATGATCAAATATGAGACTTGTAGCTTAAACCGATAAGGAAAATGGCACCAAGCCATTCAAATACCCACGGGACTAGTCATACTACGGACCAATGGTTCGTTGGCTTTACCATTGTATTGTGCTTTTGAAAAATTGCAAAAAATCACCCAAAATTGATGAGTGGATTGTATGACCCGTTGTTTGATTGTACCAGTCATTGTTTCTAGTCATTGGTGTAGGTTCATAAGAGGATTTGGAGCAGAGTGAGATCCCATGATGGGGACCAACAGGTCATCCATTGGACCAATGACCCATTATAATAGTTGTTGGTTCTTCCAGGTTCGATTTTATTTTGCGGTTCGGGATATTTTTGTAAACTCTAAGTGGTGTTGTTTTAGGCTTTCTAAAGGTCAACTTAAAGGGTTTAACCTATCCTAAATCCTCATTCTCTTCAAACCATCCATAGATTGGATTTCCCTCTATAGTCAAGCTAGGGTTCATCATCTCCATCTTCCCAATTTATCTTGGGTCTGGAAGACAAGTTAAGGGAATCAATAATGCGGGTATAGGGTTATGAATGGAAATTTCTTCCATCCTCATGCCCTTTTCAAGCTGAATCTTATAATCTCTATTCTTCAAGCTCAAATTAAAATTCTAAAGGTTAAACCCAAATTGAATGAAACTCTATAATTCTCTTATGATACAAGTTCCTTATGATTCAAGTCATGTTTTACGATTATGCTACATTTTTCTACAAGAAATCTCTCATGAACCTATGTTTCCAAGTTTTATGATAATTTACTCAATTATTTATGATCTTATGAATTTAAAGCTAATGAACCCATAATTTCCAGAGACAAGCGGTTGATTAAAGTATGCATGAATTTTATGAACCACAGGCTTATGAATCTATGATTTCAAGATATTGCTATCTATTCAAGTATGCATAGACTTCACGAATCTCAAACTTATGTATCATGGCTGAAGTAGTGACATTATTTTCATGGATAGTTCACGTGTAACTATAATTATAATTTTAATGTTTCGACTAGCCCATATAAAAACAAGTATGTTTTCATGACTATGAATCTGAGAAATATGCATATTTTGGGAAGTAGTATCTAGCATTGAGTAGGCAGGGATTCCAGCACTTAGGTCTTAGAACTACGTGCCACCACATGATAAGGGGTCCTCTCCGATTGATAGTGTCTCCCTTGCCCCTAGCCTAAGGATTTTTCACTAGTTTAGAGTGTCTCTTATCTTAAATGTGGTTGTAGGTTATATCTCCATCTTTATCATTCTTTACTGCGCGCAGTTAGGATAGCTCTACCCACTTGAGCAAGATAATTAGGGCATCATATGCTCATTCATGATGGTGTCGGTTATGATGAAGTCTCCCACTATTCTTCATGGTTTAAGTTATTTATGTATAGGATTTATGATATCATGTTTTATAGAATGATTTACCTCTTAATCAAATTATGAGCTTTTACTTTGTTTCTCAACATGTCAAACTATATGGTTTTACTTTCAAAACCTTGGGTCATTATGCTTCAGCTTATGATGAATAATTAATGTTTATGACTATCTCACAATCTATGACTTTGGTATATTGTCTTCTCTCATGTCAAATGCTTAACTTATACTCCTTGATTTCACCAGACTACCATTTTTACTATCTTGTTTTACTTACCTTATAACTCAGTATATTCAAGTACTCTCTAACATCTATGCTATATAGTCTCATGATATAGGATTCAGTTAATCGAGTCTCAACTCCACTTTAATAGCCTCACTATTTGCATTTCAGCCCAATTTTCGGTTTTGGTGAGTCCTCATGATCGAGGATATTAGTTTTGTTTATGTTGCATCATGTCTTTCTATTCTAGCCGTATCCGAGCTAGTTGGGGTATTTGTCCCATCCACTCATCATATGATTAGAGGCTTTTCAGATAGTTATGTATTAAATAGTTTAGCGTTTTTGACTTGTTGTCTATGCTTATGTTTTTATGATATTCCATCTTTCACTTATGTTATATTTCATGATTTATTTCCACTTAGTTATGCTCTAGTGTAGGCTATGTATGTTTCATGGGTTAGCTTGAAGTCATTCGTGGTTCTAGGGTTTGTGTCGTTTCGAGTTCATGTGGTCATAACAAAATAAGGAGCGAGGATATAATATGAAACACAGAAAGTCGGACTAACTAACTCACGGAACTTGAAAAATAACATAAAAGCTATAGCATCGATAGTTGATATAATCTGCAATTTGTAAGCTATAATTTGTATTCACACAATCTGTAGTCTTTGTGAGAGTTGGGAATTTATTTATAATCATTAAGCTTATTATATTCTTTATTATTAATAAAACACAACCACGGAGGTGCAATAATACATGGCACCTGAGCATATATATTAAGTCACAATAATGTTAGCCACGAAAGATAATAGTTCCTAAGCATAAATTATATATCGGACATATAGGGTAAATAGTTCCTAAGTACATATTGTATTGTCACGACCCGAGACATAGGTAGGGATGAGACACGGGACAAGAACCCCAGGCTCCAACTCGACCCATGGCATGAACATAACATCTAAGCTCGACATTTCAAATGTGGAAATATAACATATAACATAGTGGAAGTCTGAAAAGTAAAACATCAAATAGCTAGATACACAACACATGTTTGAAGCTAAACACATACTATGTCTGATAAGTCTCTACTACTGAAGAGTTGATAGGACAATGTCACGCCCCTTAGGAGGCATGAGCGCACTGGTGCCCTCTTAGGATTTTGGGCTCGCGCTGGCGAGCCTAAGCACTTCTGGTGCTAAGTGGCTCTAACTCTTGATTCAAGAAAACGACGGGCTATATAACGGCTGTAAATACAGCCTCCGGCTGGTTAGGCCTATAGCCACGTAAGCAAACAACGGCTAACTTGAACAACGGCGGTATAAAGGAACCTGGCAGGCCAACAGGAGGCCTGCATCTTTGTCTAGTTACTTCTGAATCAAACAGGCGCTAAAATGCTACGTGACTGACAAGGTCACCACTGCCAACTGAGTTAGGCCTCACACGGCCATCATAAACAAACTAAAACATACACACGGCCTCACACGACCATCATAAACAAACTAAAACATACACACGGCCCCTCACGACCACGGTACGGCTAACCCACGGGGAATATACAATCTGCAAGCCTCTAAGAATACTGATAATATGGTCGGGACAGGGCCCCGTCCTACCCATCTTGTACAACGAAGATAAAGGGATAGACCACTAGCTATCTAGCTCCGGATGACTTAGGGCCAGTGTTTCTGTGTGTATTTTGGAATCCACGAGGATGATTCCTCGTCTATGAGTACCTGCGAGCCCGGTAATGCAGCGCCCCCAGCGGGCGTCAGTACCGTTGGTGCGGGAGTATGCAAAAGCAACAAGCTGGAAAATAAGTAAAGACAATTAATATAACTGATATCTTGAAATAGAGAAAGTAGATGATGGCGGCGAAGTACGAGTTCAAGGCTATGCAACTATCTTTGAAAGGTAGGAGTCATACCTGGAAATGTAGCGTTCTACTGTCAATCTATTCATATCGAGTGTAATATGGCATAATATAACATAACATAACATAGCATATCAAATAAACCTTACCGGCTGATAAGCCGGAGGTACAACCAACACGCAATCTATACCCCTACCCCAGGTCATCCTATCTCCCTAGTAACTATAAGCATCATGTCAGTCCCTGGGTATGCACTTAGGCCAGCTTGGGCCCACGACTATAAGCATGCACGATGCGGAGGACTCTGAATCAACACCCGGGCGTACCCGCTCGCTTGAGGGTGTAAAGCGACCAGGCAAGATATGAAGCGGCATCCTATCTTCGTCCCTAGGGGACGTCGCCCCTCCATAGAGACGTATCCTCTCCCTCCGGGTAGTCGATACGATATTAACCACAGGCGGTCATGAATGCTAGGTAATCCAACCCCAAAACAATACAGTCGAGGTATCAGCTAGTAATACTAGCTTTGCATATACCACATGCTTAAACTAGTGATAATAATGTGTATGTATATACTACATCTTTGAAACTAATGATCATGATATGTATATGTATTTAATACATGCAGAAACTAATAATAGTAATGTGTATACCTAACTCATCTTAAACCGATAATGGTATATATATAATTTTACGTCATCTTGTGTTGAATGCGATACTGAACAAGATATAATAGTTCTGCTGAGAATATTAATGAGTATAGCAGTTTCATGGTAAACATGATTTACTATTTCTAATATGCTTTCTAAACTTCATTTGACTACTATTCTATTTAAAATACTTTTTACGGAACTTATATCAGCTTTACTAATTTAAATTTGAACACGATAATATCCAGACATACTTTACTAAATTACATACTGGACATGTTATGTTTGTTTCTGAAACTTCTAGTAATTTATATCGTGCTAGTAAGTCTCATGCTATGTATGATGGTTACATTATACTAAACTTCATACTAAACATAATATCGTCTTAAAACATTCTACTGGCACTTGAACTAAAGGACTATACCGGAATATCTAGCTTGCCGAAGAAACTTTCTTTACATACCTTGTCTGTTAGCTTTCTGAGTATCACAGGCGTAACTCGACTAATTTTTAGCTATTTCTTCCAACTGCATTAATATTCATAGCAATTAGAACTAAACTCATCGATATTAGAAAAAATCCTGCTTTGAATATACATATAAGCCCAAACTTTGACTTATCGAAAAACAGCTGAAAACTCGCTATTTCTCGAATCGGAAGGGAGAAATACTCAACTTTATGGCTAGGGTACGTGACACTAATTTGGAATAATTCCACTTACCTTTGCTCGGTAGGGCGATGATTTTCCGGCGAATTTTAGCGAAACTAAATCCACACAGGAATATTCTGCAGCTTAATACTTCACTGCAGGATTGGTAGGGTTTGCACCGCATTTTGGCAGTGTAATGAAGATGAGCACATGTTGATCTCGTTCTCCCTGTTCTTGTCGTGTTATTGGAATTAAAAGTGTGAAATGAAGTTAAAACCGAAGTAGGGTTTTATATAGTGGAGCACTGGACAAGCCCTCCGTACGTTGGCCATCGCGTAGGCAGCCTCCGTGACACGCTGCACATCACGAGGGGGCACTGCTCGGCCTCCTCACACGACGTTCCGACTCGGCGCTTATCTGGTCTTTCCCCACGCCTTTTATAACATGTATGGCATCCTAAACTCTTAACCAACATGCGAGTAGGCCATCCAAATGTCAAAAATTTACGAGGTGTAACACGAGACAAGACCCCAACTAACTCACTAAGTCTGAAGCTGAAAATACTAAATATAATTGATAGAAGGGCCTTGAAAGATGAGGACTAGCCAACTTTGGCTTGGGAGATGCTAACATCGAAGATCTAGATAGCAGCGGGGCCCGAGCCTAAATGTTTGATCTGTATCATGAAAACGATACAACATAGAGTATGCGGTCGGTCGTGAAATGCGAGTATACAGAAGTAAAATCTCTAAGAAAGTAAATCAAAAAGATCATGCATATCATAAGACATTTCATCATTAGAGTCGAGTAGGGCTTGCATGCTATTATCTGAAAACATGATCTAAACATAGCGATTATCATGCTTGAATGGAGACCCAAAGGGAAAAGCATCGAGTCATAAGTAAAACTGAACATTGGTTCAAACCTGCTGAAAGCATAATAACATATTTACGCAGAACATGTATAATTTGAAATTATGAGGAACAATGGGAGACTTGTCATATAACCCACATTACCCGATAGAGCTTACGTGGTTCCGACTATTACAGTCAAGTGGGCAATGTCATCCAAAAGCCTTATCAGGGCTAAGGATGCTACCATGATATCGATATCAAGCTGAAGGCCTTGGGCTAGGGAAGCTCACAAGGGAGGTCCCAAATAATGCGAACATACACATGTTGGTACGTAGTTACGAAGGCACTTAGGGTTGGCGGCCCTTAGTTTACTCGGTGCTAGACACTACTCGCAAAAATGAGCATATGCTCTCCATCATTTCAATGAAGCTAATAATGTCTAGTGATGAAGTTGAATCATGACATGACATACATATTTTGAAAACTTAAGATGAAGAGTCTTGGGCTCAGAAACCATACCACAAGAAAAGAGTGGGAATCTAGATTCCAAAATCATGTAGTAAGCTATTAACATGAAATTTAGATAAATCATGAAACATACTTGAATCATATGGGCTTGCCCAATACTTAAACATGCTTGAAATAGACTTTGAGTATTCAAACTTGAACATAGACATGGGTAGATCAAAATCATACTTTCATCATGAACATCTCATCATAACTACAAGAATAGATCATAATCTCATCTCTTCTTGAACATTCATGATTAGGCATCATAGTTTTAAAAACTTTGAAATCATAATTTGTAATTGAAAACAGTTATAAAGTCTGCCCATAAATTATAATTCAATATTAGGAAGCATGCATAGAGATTACCCATGCTAGATACTTAGAGTATTCACAAGTAAGATTAAAACCCCATAGATTCATCAACTTAGAATTCACATGAAATTGAAGAGGGATTGGTCATGGGAGTGGATGAATACACCTATTCATAACCCTTCATACCTGGAACAATCTGATTACACAACCGTATTATATGTCCAAATGAATTTGGGGAAGAACTAGATGAATCTAAGCTCCAATCACACCATGGGAGCTACTAGACTTGCTTATATGGAAGAGAATAGGCTTAAAATGAGTTAAACCCTCTTAAACACACCTATCTGATCTTAAAACGATGTAGTTTAGGTCTTAGAAACTTAGGAGTATGGAAAGGCCCTTAATGAATTTGCAGAAAATCACATACCTCTAATTCAAATGAGGGACTGGATGAATCGTCTACAAAACCTCGACTCGTGGTCTGCTTCTCGTAATGACCAGCACTGGCAACATTTCGATGGTCACCACAAGGATACCCACGACTTCTAGTACTTTAACAACTTCGTGGTGATCAAGTAGTGACTTGTCTTTGCCCAAATTTTCCACTTCAAGTCATCCTCTGAACACGGGCTGACCTGGCTCGTGGCCCAGACCACATCTCATGGCCTCACCCATGGTCAACCCCAAATCCAAAAATCCAACCAAGTCCCTCCTTCCTCCATGAGTCACCCCAGCGACTGAAATTAGTGCACCTCCTGGAGTCACTAGACGACTCGTCTTGTGATTAGGATTAAAATTCTTGTTTTCTCTATTTTAAATCCTCGGGTCTGATCTTAGGGCTTTTGGGGTATTACAATATCTCCCCCTTAGGAACATTCGTCCTCGAATGTGAATAAACATACCAAAAAATTTGAGAAATGCAATCATCATACCAAATCTTGAACATTTAGAGCTAAAGCGATGGGTTAATGACTCCGAACTAAAATACATGACTGAACTGAATTCATGAAGCATACATACATACTTTGACATGAAATAAACTAGGGAACATGAACTGAACATGAAATTGAATAGAGTACTAGGAGGAAACTAAAAACCTCAAGATGAGCGAGGCGGGAGGGAATAGATGCGGGTATTAGCCATCATATCTGCTCGGCCCTATCAACTCCCTCAACATGTTGATTTCGCCACTAAACCTTCACTAAAGCGACTTTCTTATTTCTTAGTCCGAACCTGTCTATCAATTATTTCCACTGGGAAAGGCTATCCTTCCCACCTACACTCTCCAGTAGAACAACCAAAAATTGGATACAAAAATACTTCTTTAAGAGATATATGGAAAATTAGATGAAGCTGTAGTTAATTACGAGGGCAACTCCAACACATAGTCTACTTTGCCAACTCATTTCACAATTCAGTATGGGCCAACATAACGGGGACTGATTTTCCCTTTCTTTCAGACCCCTCATCACTCCCTTCATGGAAGACACCTTGAGAAATACCCAATCATCAACTTCAAACTCAAGTTCTATCCTCCTCATATCTACATAGGACTTTTGTGACTTTAAGAAGTTTTCAACCTTTCCTTTATAAGTTGAACATTCTCTATAGCCTCATGGATTGAATCTGGTCTACCACCATAACTTCACCAACCGAACCAGCCAATAGGAGATCTACACCTCTGCCCATAAAGAACCTCAAGCTAGAGCCATTTGAATGATAGAATGGTAGTTGTGGTTATATTCAAACTCAATGAGAGGCAAATGATCATCCCAACTGCCTTAAAATCAATCACACATGCTCTCAACATATCCTCCAGAGTAGGAATGGTCCTTCACTTTGACCATCTGTTTGAAGGTGAAATGATGGCAAGTAAGGTTGACCTGAATACCAAGTCCCTTCTGAAACGATCTCAAAACTGGGAGATAAACTGATATCTCTATCTGATATAATGGACAAGTACTCCATGCAACTGAACTTAACACATGAACATACGGTTTTAGCATTATCCTCCACTAAATTAGTAGTTTTTACTTGTATAAAATGAGCTACTTTAGTCAACCTGTCTATAACAACCCAAATAGAGTCATACTATTGACATATAGAGAAATCCCATAATGAAGTCCATATTGGTTCCTTACTTCAATGATGGATACTAATGTCTTGACACCTCCAAGTCTTTGATGTTCCACTTTCACACAGTGGCAGTTCGAACACTTGACGCAAACTCTGCTATGTCATTCTTCATATCATTCCACCAATAGACTTCCTGTAGGTCATGGTACATCTTGGTGACACCTAGATGTATAGAATATCTGGAACCATGAGCCTCATGCAATATCCGTTCCCTCAAGTTATCAACTCCCGATACACAAGCCAAGCCACGATATTTAAGCACACCATCTCCCCTTAGGAGAAGACCTCCACTTTTTGATTCTGAATGGATTCCTTCAACTTACCAAAATAGGATACTCATCTTGTATACAGATTTGACCTCGGTAACCAAGGAAGATTACGGCTTATCTATCAATAAGCACCACCATCCGTCAGTCAGGGACAAACTCCTAGTGATGCAAGTCGATGCACACATCCTTCACTATTGCTCTTTCCTCTCTCATCCACATGGGTCACACTCTCCATAACAAGCCTGATAAGAGCATCTGCCACCACATTTTCTTTGCCCAGATGATAAAAGACGCTCATATCATAATCTTTTAAAATCTCCAACCACCTCCTTTGACGTAGATTCACTTATCCTTTTAGGTAAACACGTTGTAATACCCCGAAAATTCCTAATATTAGACCTGAGGTCAAAAATGAAAGTTGGCTGAAAACTCAAAAAAATGTGCAAGACGAATGACTGCATTAGTGAAATGCAGTGGCGATGGGAGTAAAGGGTGATGTAATGACTTCGTTGTTGGGAACAACGAGTTGTTGTTATTATTTGTAGTGAGTACTAGACTTTGGTTTTGGGATGTAATGGGTCGTCTCGAGCATTTGTGGGGATGTAACAGCCCATGGTCACTAAAGTCATTATTTGGGTTATTAAATTTCTAGTGGACCTAACGGAAGGAGACCACAACTCATTGGAGGAAACAACAGGTCGTGGTGAAGCTTGTTTGAGGGGACGATCAGGTTCTCCAGGAGACAAACAATGGTCGATCCAACGACCCATTGGAGGGAGTCATGACTCATCCTATTAGTCGTGGGTTGAATCAGGATCGGGTTTTGGCGTTCTTATGATGGATCGTACCATGAGCCATGGTATCCTCCAACGACTCATTGGTATATCTGTTTGTTCACTAGTGCAGATTTTTCAGGGTATTTTTATTGAGATATTTTCATCATTCCTATACTCTAGGGCCTAAACCACGTCATTTTGTGATATTTTTGGGTATATTAATTTAGGTTAACTCCCCATAACTTTGTTGATTCTCGGTGAAAAGTTTGGAAGAATTAAGAGTGATCAAGCTAGTTCTCAAATACTTCTTCATCAATTCTCTCTTGGGCTTTCAAAGAGTATTGAAATTTGATCTTACCAAGGTATGTAGTGCTATGAATGGGTGTTTTCATTCACACCCATGCCCAATCTCTCTAATTTATATTTGATCAAAATATTCTATGGGTTTTTAACTTGAATTTTGTGGAATTTTATTGATTTACTAATGGGTTATTATAATTCGAGATTTTCATCATGTTTTATGAATTTTGATCAGATTTACAATTATTTTGATTATAAAATTTATTTATTTTGATCTCTACTAAATTTAGCGTAATTATGTATGATCAATGATGAAGATAGACATTATGATATTTACTTCAATTATTGATATTTACAAACCCATCATGATTTATGATTTGAATTATGGGTTTACTAAAATACCCATCATGATTTGATTATTTGGAAGGTATATGTGTGATATACAAGTATGCATGAAACCTATGATTTATAAATTATGTTTTGTAGATTCATGGGCCTTATTTCATTGCTAGTTTACAAATTTGCAAGTATGTTTGAGATTATCATGATTTAGCTAGTCCATGAATTCATGCATATTGTACTATGAGCACTATATATGTTTTGAGAGTAGTATTGAACATCAGTAGAGGTGCAGGTCATAGGTTCAGCCCGAATATCATAAGCAACGTGCCACCGTAGGATATGTTGGGACCTCCCTTTGACTATCCCCTGGCCCAAATGGCTCTTTTTTCATGGTGCTATCACGCCCTTCATGGTTTTACCCTTGACAAGGTACGAACGACTTCCTACTAGGTTTTCAAGTCGGGCTCCATGTGGTCACATGGGGTATGTAAGTTAGGAGAATCTCCTTTGTTACACATGATTATGCATGTTTATGATTATGTATATTGTCTCAAGTCATGTTAAATAAAGCTTTTCTCTTATGGCTATGACTACGAGTGTATTACAAATGTTTTGAAAACCTTGAGCCTTTGTTATGTTACGATATTTATGAAATGATCATGATGTTCTACTCTTATGATCATTTATGAAGTTATATATTTTAAATGTAACATTTACTTTACCTTGCATACTCAGTACATTCCATGTACTAACCACATACTTTCTATGTTTGTATCGTTTCATTATACGGTACCCGACTCTTAGGCTTATCTCCATCATTATCCTATCTCAGAGTTAGTTATCAGCCTTTTTGGTGAATCCTCATGTTTCGAGGGACATATGTTCAGTCTATGTTGTTCTTTAGTTTTAGTTTTGTAGTTAGGCGGGATGTTGTCAACCCATCGCCAGAGATAGAGGCTTCCCAGCCGTATGTAGTACTCGGCTGATGTGTATTTCTAAGTATTTTCCGAATGTTATGCTATGCTATGTTACGTTTATGTTTTCGCTATGTCGCATGTTTAGTATTCCGCCTTAAGTGATATGAAGTTAGAGGTATGCTTATGCCATGGGCCAGCGGGACCTCTAGGGTTCCTTGTCCGTGTTATGATGCGGGTCTATGATTGGGTCGTGACAAACTTGGTATTAGAGTAATGGGTTTGAAGTGTCCTAGGGTGTCTGAAAGCTGCATTTAAGTAGGAGTCTTTTTCATAGGTGAAGCGCACCACACTTATGATAGAAGAAAAGGCTACACGACATTAGGACATGTTTCCTTCTTTCATGATTTGGCTTCTGCGATGAAAAGTCTTTCTATCCTTCTAATTCGTGTTATATTCGATTGCAGAATCATGGCTCCTCGAAGAATGAATGGAAGAAGGAATGAAAATGGTGATGGCCACGAGAATGGAAATGGACACGGGCATCATCAAGCTTCCTGATTCGGATCCCGAGCTGATGAGCCCGATTTCCCACGCGAGTTTGGGCAGCTATCCAAATGTTGGTGCATGCCTTAACCGCTCACGTCAACAAGCGGTTGTTTATTCCACTGAACAGTAATGTGGCGCGAGATCAGGTTAGAGATTTCTTGAGGATGAACCCGCCGAGTTCCTTGGGTCCAAGGTAGATGAGGATCCATGAATTCGTAAAGAGATCCTAAAGATGACAAAGGTTATGAGGGTGACAAATGAAGAGTGTTGATTTTGCCTCCTATCAACTAAAAAGGGTGGCGCATATATTGTTCAAGCAGAGGAGAGATGCTAAGGTAGTGAGTCTCTGCGAGCCCTATAGGTGCAGGAAGAGTTGCACGCGTTATTCTTGGATCGATTCTTCCTTGCGAGATAAGGGAACTGAGGACGGCCAAGTTTATAAAGCTGAAGCAGGGTGATATGTCAGTTCAGGAGTACGCTTTAGAGTTCACCCATTTTTCAAGTATGCACGAGTTGGTGGCGGACCGGAGGGCTCAGTGATAGATTTGTGCATGGAATGGCGGACTACTGGATAAAGTTGTAGGATCCATGTTCCATCAAGTTATACATTTTCCCCGCATAGTGTTGCATGCTCAGCGGATGGAGTTAGTGTATCGGAGACAGAGAGAGGCCAAGAGGGCTAGTACTGACAATTCATCAGGTTCTCAACCGGTGGGGTGGATAACAATATCCATAACAAATCTCCCGAAAAGGTCTATTGTCCAACACCATCATCCTCTAGTACACCATTTAGATCACGAAGGTTAGGAGGAGGCGAGGGCAACTCTGATTCGAGAGCCGAGGTGGCATGCGGAATGGGCGCACTTTCCCAACTTGTGGGGTCTTTGCCAAGAACCACCTAGGAAGTGCCTAGTTGGCATAGATGGTTGCTTCAATTTTGGAAACCCAGACACCGACTCAAGGATTGCCCTTCAACCAAATCAGGGGGTAGCGGAGCCCTTATACCAGCAGCTGGTTCAGCCGCTCTAGCAGTATGTCCCCCTTATCAAGGTGCC
This sequence comes from Datura stramonium, assembly GCA_018107945.1. Taxonomy (NCBI): domain Eukaryota; kingdom Viridiplantae; phylum Streptophyta; class Magnoliopsida; order Solanales; family Solanaceae; genus Datura; species Datura stramonium. Next base: position 181,274 of record JACEIK010002624.1, read on the forward strand.
TCGACTAGTTCGACTGGCGCTCGGAAACCGAAGCAGGTTCTGCTGTATCACTTGGGAAGCGGGAGGTCTTCCGGATGTAGTCCTTTGGTATGTTGCGAGTTTCCAAATTCATGATTATGCTTTATAGATCAAGGGGCTGCCATAATTTAGCCCATTCTTATAGTGCTAATAGATTTAGAGTTAGTCAAAGACTGTCGGAGATCATTTTCGAGTTTCTACTCCTATTAGTGAGTGGTGGTAATAGCGAATTGTATAGAGGATGCCCAATCACTATATTGCATAAAGTGACCTCCACAGTCCTTGTAGAGTTATCCATGACTTACTTTGATATTATTCTTGGCATGGATTGGTTGTATGTGTGTTATGCTTCTGTTAATTGTATAACCCAGGAAATGCGATTTGAGTTTCATTTGCGGGTGGTGATGGAGTCTTGGAGTGGGTAGTTCGGCTGTACCTGTGAGTCATTTGTTTCATCTTAAGGCCAAAAGATGATCTCCGAGGGTTGTATGTATAATATAGCTAGGGTTAGGATGTTGAGAGAAACCCCAACTATCGATCGATTCGTGTCTTGGCAGTACCCATAAGTGTTTCCTAATGATTTATTAGGTGTTCCTCACGAGAGAGATTGATTTTGGTATTGACCTTCTACCCCACACGCAGCGGCTATATTCTATCCTCGCACAGGATGGCTCCAGCTGAGCTAAAGAGTTTAAGGATCGGTTGAAGGACCCATTAGATAAGGGTTTCATTAGGCAAGAAGATCCCCATAGAGATTGCACTAGTCTTATTTGTCCGAAAGAAGGATAGTTCTCTCACGGATGCGCATTGACTATCGGCAACTAAACAAAGTCACCATCAGAAACGGTATCCTCTACGGGTTGATGATTTATTTGACCAGCTCGAGGGTGCCAAGTATTTCCCAAAGATAGATCTCGGAGTGCAGGTATCATCAACTCGGGGTTCGGGAGTGCGATATCCCAAAGACGGCCTTCGGGACACGGTATGGTCATTATGAGTTTGTAGTTATGTCTTTTGGAATAATTAATGCTCCTGCAACTTTTATGGATCTGATAGACAGGTGTTCAAGCCATATCGGTACATCTTCGTTATCGTGTTCATTGATGACATCCATATGCTGCCGGAGCAGGAGGCATGCCCTCATTTGAATAGTTCTTCATACTCTCAACGATCGTCAATTATATGCCATGTTCAGCAAGTGCGAGTTTTGGTTGAACTCCATAACGCATTTTATGCCATGTGATCTCAAGTGAAGGCATCGAATTCTTAGAAAATGGAGGCGGTGAGGAATTGGCCTAGACGGTGAATCCTTCGAGATATTCAGTTTCTTTGGTTTAGATTGCTACTATCAGAGGTTTGTTGAAGGTTTCTCATCAATTGCGACACAATTGACCAAATTGACCTAGAAAGTGAAGCTCGATGGTCGGAGCACAGAAGAGCCGGAGTTGAAGACTCGACTACTACCGCACAGTGTTGACCCTACCTGGTACTGATGGTTTTCTTTGGAGTATTGATGCTTCAAGAATGGAATGGTGTGTATTGATGCAGTGTGGGAAGGTGATATCATATGCCTCTGAATGTTCGTCCTTACAGAAATTTACGATCCATGATCTTGAATTGGCAGCGGTGGTGTTCACATTGAAGATAATGATATTACTTTATGGAGTCCATGTGGATGTGTTTATGGACCACAAGAGCTTAGAATATGTGTTTACGCAGAAAAGATCTCAATCCACCAAAGAAGGTGGTGAAGCTACTCAAGGACTATGATTTGAGTGTCCTTTACCATCACAGGTAAGGCCAATGTGGTAACGGACGCACTTAATAGAGCTTTCTATGGAGAGTGTGCTCCATGTGGATGAGGGAAGAAGGAGGCTGGTGAAAGATGTACATCGACTCCTGAGTTGGGAGTTAGGGTGGTCGGCTCGGTGATGGTGGTGTTGTTATCCGAACGGATCAGCATCGTCCTTGGTGGCTGATGTGAAATCTAGACAAGATGAGGAACCCATTTTGGTAAATTAAAGTCGTTCGAAGTAAGAAAGGTGGAGGTCTTCTCCCAAGGGAGATGGTGCATTTTGGTAGAAAATTCTCTTTTGTATTCAAGATGTTGATGATTTGAGAAGCCAGATGTTGCATACGGCTAATGGATCTAGATACTCTATCCATTCGGGTGCCACTAAGATGTATCGTGATTTACTGTAAATCTATTGGTGGAATAGCATGAAGAAGGATATTCTGCGAGAATTGGTAGCCAAGTGCCCGAACTATCACAGTAAAGAGTTGAGCATCAAAGGATGGGAGGCGTACTTCAGGATATCAGAATTCCTACTTGGAAGTGGGAAGAAATTAACATGGATTTCATCATAAGCTTACCTCGTACTCGCCGACAGTACGACTCCATTTGGGTAATTAGTAGATAGGTTGATCAAGGCTGCTCATTTTCTCATAGGTCAAAACCACACCAGTTGCAGCGGAGGATTATGCCAAGCTATATGTCAGAGGTAGTGGTGCATGGAGTTACCTTTTCCATCATTTCAGACAGAGGTACTCAATTTACCTCTCAGTTTTGGAGAGTCATTCCAAAAAGGCTTGGGACTTAGATTAAACTCAGCACAACATTTCACTGCAATGGATGGCCAGAGGAAGCGACAATTTAGAATCTCGAAGTCATGTAGAGAGCATGCGTGATGGACTTTAAAGGTACTTGGGATGATCACTTTTCCCTAATCGAGTTTACTTATAATAATAGCTATCATCTGTGCAAATAGCATTGTTTGAGGCTGCTTTACGGGAGATGTGGAATCGCCAATCGGTGGTTTTTGAGGTTGGTGAGGCTGCAATGATAGGCCAGATTCGGTTCATAAGGCAATATGGAAGGTTCAGTTGATAAGGGACAGCTTGAATACTGCCTAGAGTCTTCAAAAGTCCTACAGCGTGTTAGGATGAGAGAACATAAGTTCGAGGTGGATGACTAGGTGTTGTTGAAGGTATTTCCCATGAAGGGAGTGATGCGGTTTGGAAAGAAAGGAAAACTTAGTCCCTGTTATATTGGCCCCTACCGGATTGTGAAAAGAGTTGACAAGGTGGCATATGAATTGGAGTTGCCCTCAGAGTTATCTTTTGTGCATCTGTGTTTCATATCGCTCTTCAAGAAGTGTTTGGGTGATCAGCCCTAGTTGTCCCTATTGGACAGTGTTGGAGTAAAGATAGCCTTAGCTATAGAAGTAGGTTCCGGTGGAAATATTGGATGGCTGAGTTGAGGCTGGGAATAAGGAAGTAGCTTCGGTTAAATGTTATGGAGGAATCAGTATGTTGAAGGAGCTATGTGGGATGTCGGCTTGGATATGATGGCTAGTACCAGCATCTTATTCTCCTGGTTCAATTCCAACTTGAGGCATTAATTTTTGCCCTAAAACTCTATTTAGTTTTCATGTTCGGTTCATGTGTTAAAAGTTTCTTTTATGTATATGGATTTGTATGTGAATCATGAAATCAGTTAGCTATGTGATTTGACTCGAATATAATCATCCGTTAGTTTTCGCTTTAAATGATCAATATTTGGTGTAATGATTTCATGTGTTTGTTTTTCTACTTGTTTCCAACATTCGAGGACGAATGTTCCCAAGAGGAGATATTATATGCGAAAATGCCTAACATTAGACTCAATGTCAAAATGGAAGGATTGGTGAAAACTAGAAATAATTGTATAGGAGGGACGACCCAACAGATGGTGGTCAACCAATGACCGTTGGATCCATTCGTAGGAAGTGAGATGCGGTGGAAGTGGGAGTAATGGGTGATGTAACGACTCATTGTTAGGAGCAGTCGTTGTTGGTAATCTTTGTAGTCTTGGATTTTGATTGGGGATGTAATGGGTCGTCCCGACCCATGGTCATAGTCATTATATGGGTTGTTAAATTTCGGTGGGCTAACGAAGGAGACCTGGCTTCGTTGGAGAAACAACTGAGTCGTGGTGAACTCGTTAATGAAGGGAAGATCGGAGTTTTCAAGAGACAAACAACGGTCAGATCTAATATCTCTGACCCATTGGAGGTTGTGATGACTCATCCTATTGAGTCGTGGGTTGAATCAAGATCGGATTTTGGGCAGTTGCTTATGACGGATCCTGTACACCCGTAGATTCTTGGCACTTAGATGGCCTATTCGCGCATTGGTTAAGAATATTTGAAAACCATACATACTAGAAAAGGCCGGGGAAAGATCGGAGAGTGGCTTTGTCGAACCATCACGGAAGGCAGAGGCGGGGACCTCTCAGTGATGTGGAAATGCCACGGAGACGGGGCCACCGCGGTGGCTCATGACATTGAACTTTGTCCAGGCCCAAGTATATAAGCCCCACTTGATTTAAGTGTTCATTCATCTTATAATTTCCAAGCCTCGCGTGAACGGAGAGAGCGAAGGAGATAATATAATATCGTCGATTACGCTGCCAAACGTAGTTCAAATCTAAATTAACCTCGGAGTACCGAGGTATTTGGCAGGAGCATTCCTACGGATTTTGTTTTGTGAAATTACATATGACAAATCGTCAATTCGGACCTAAGGTAAGTAGAATTGCTCCAAACTAGTGTCAATGTGCTCCTAGCCCATGGTGACCCTTCTCCTCCTGGACTTATAAATAGCAAGTTTTAAATAGTCTTTCGATAAGCCTAAGTTTAGGCTATGAATATCGAGAAAGTGACGTTGTCTTTCATAATAGTGTTGTATTTAATACTAATTGACGTGTATATGATTACAGTTGGGAGAAATAGGTGAATGCTTGTGAGCCTCGTCCAGAGACGGTAGGATAACTCAAGGTTAAGGTATGTAAAGCCGGTTTCTTCGGCAAGTTAGTAGCTTTAGCCTTGTAAGTGTCAAACTCTGTATTTGAGTTCCCAGAGTTGAATGTTGAGTATGGAGTAAGTTCAGTAAATCTGGTTTGCGTTGTTGTATCGTGCTTTCGATCCGAAAGTTAGAAAAAGCATACGCCAAATGGCGAGTTAGCATTCCGAATTCGGTATAGACGATTATATGATTAGCAAGCATGTTAGAATATGATACAGATGTTCAGAATAAAAGTTAGTAAATACAATCAGATGAACCAGACGGTATCCTGGCTACAGATTAGCCATCCGGACAGATGATATCGCAGCTCTGGTGCTTGAAACTGGGCGAGATATTATCATGGCTCTGGTGTACTTGATTAGATAAAGATCACAGAATCGGTATAAAGCGATGAGAATCAGTATAATACAGAAAAAAGATCGAATGAGAAATCATATTTCAGATAGTATTTTTCAGTTAAACATGCTTGCTATTTATATGTGCTAATTGTTTGTTGAGACTTGATGTGGTGTGAGGGCATCTTATTGAGCATCCTCGCCGCCCACAGGTTGAAGCTCGTGTAAGCCCAACGATCGGGTGGAGTTTACGTCACTCCAGAGTGGCGTGCCGTTCCCGGACGAAGATGGGATGAAGCTTTCCCCTATATCAGTCTTATCAGCACTGAGTATAGATAGCCACTGTTGAGCGCAAGCGCCCGAGGAGCAAATGCAGTTCGATTCACAGTCTGATACGAGTCCTGCGGACTCGGACACGGTTATTTATATCGGAGGCTATGGCCCGAGCTGGAGACCCAGGGCCGAGTGAGGTGCTCCTAGTGAGCAGATGAGTGGAGTGACTTATTTTGGCTGGTTTTGACCCGGGTAGGGGTATATGGGTGTTTGCTTGGCGCCATCCGGCTTATGGGGGTTCGTATTGGCTCTTGCTTGCTACTTGTATATCTATTTGCTGTCCTAGATACTAGTTAACAAACAGCAGGTAAGTCGCGTCTAGGTACGCTTCTGCTCTATCGGTACAAGCTTGATTCGGTTCATATACGCTGCTTTAGATTCGGTTATCTTTGCTATACAAAATTGCTAGTTGTGCTATCTATATCGATTGTATTGATTTAGCTATTATTTGATTGCTTTGCATACTGTTACCAAGCAGTCGCGATGGGGCGCTGCATTACTTGCTGCGGCCTCATGAGCTTGGAGGCGTCCCTCGTGATTCCAGTCGGCTATAAGTGTCGGCTCTGTCATCAGATCACGATTTCCGGTGGTGTAGCTCCTTTCCTTTTTGTACAGTATGGGTAGGTCGGAATTTTGTCGATCAGTTCTATAATTACTCATAGAGGCTTGCAGATTGTTCAGATGTATCTCCCTGTGGTCAGTTAAGCCGGGCGTGTGAGGCCGTGCAATTGATATAGCTATTTAGTATTTACATTTTCATATATGGCGTGTGGGGCCATAGTTGTGATAGTGGTGACCTTGCCGGTCACGTAGCTTTTCAGTATTCCCTATGTTATGTTTCAGGTGACTAGACAGCATGGTGGCCTTGTCGGCCCGCATAAGTTCCTTGTTATAGTATGTTTAAGTTAGAAATTTGTTAATACGAGCATAGAGTAGCTATAAACCCAGGTTGCGGTGTGTTTATAGCGTTATATAGCCCCTTATTTTCGAAACTTTGAGATAGAGCTAGCCGGGCACCGGATGTGCTAGGCCACCCAGTTAGCAGTCGAAGGTCCCTACTAGGGCACCAGGTGCCAGTCATGCCCCCAAGGCGGGCGTGACCAGCTGGTATCCAGGCCGAGGTCATGTCCCGGGGAGTACGCAAGCCGTGCTAAGTAGAGTCTTGTCTATGGATGTAGTGTGCACCATATGCTATAGGCGGGAAGGCTGCGAGGCATGATAGGATGGTTTACTCTTCTTTCTCAAATAGAATCGTGCTATAGAGCGTGATGCAGTATATGAGTTGAGTCGCACAAACTTATCGTATTCTTTGTCTGAGATAAGAATAGCGGACAGCTGACACTACACTTACGGGCGAAAGAACTGAACAGCGGCGGGGAAGGCTCCAGCAGAGTGCAGGTTTGTCGGGTACGCCCCGATCGAGGGCGATATAGAAGCCATCGTAGCCCTACGGCAGTCCCCTCACATCGGGAGCCGTTGGGCACTACCGCCCCGATAGCTCCTGTGCCTTCATACATCGGATCGGGAGGTTCGCTGCGACGTAGTTATGTTGGCACAAATAGTGGCCACACAGGCGCGATCGAGTGCCACACTGCGAGAGTCTTGGTCGTCGAAGCGGTTCCATGGTCGAGTTTTGGCACTGGGTCCCCACGGTTCACGGGGGTCGGATTAGGGAGAGGACCCTCAGGGACTTTCGATCGAGATGTAGAGGATTTACCAGGTTATGCATATGACCCCTTGATCGGTTGAGCTGGCAGTGTTTCGGTTGCCGGACATAGGCTGTACTATGGTACGAGAGTTGGGAGAAGTCCCAAGGGAGAGATGTTACCCCTCCGACCTAGACCGGCTTCTCGGAGGCCTTCCTAGACGTTACCTTCCACGAGAGATCCGGCGGGCCCGGATGGTCAGTTTTGCATACGGAGCGAGAAGGCAAGAATGCGCGAGAATTGCTTTACAGTTTGACTCCTTGGCGCTATGCTCCAAACATTTTATTGTCTATGTCGTCTAGAGTTCCATGAGATTTATTATGGAGTGCGAACCGGAATATGCGAGGCATGCATGACGGCTCACGTTCACGAAAGACATGGATATTGCCCAGTACGGGCCTTTGCTCGAGACCATTTGAGGGCCTTAGACAGCGGCAACGGCGTAGAAAGACAAGTCGAGGCAGGCGCCGCGAAGATAGATCCGTGAGATACAAAGGGAGGGTTCGGAGAGGACCCGGAGCCACGACCCCCTTCATCGGATAGATCCCCTAGACCCCCACCTCCACCACAGCCGGCGGCGACGGTAGATACGCACCGTCGAGGGCGTCGAGAGCCTAGTGGCGATTCCCGAAACAGTGGATTCCCACGACGAGAGAAGGAGAGAGCGGGAGAAGATTTACACCCTCACCTGCCCTTATTGCAATCGACCACACACCGGAGCCTGTAGATGTGGCTCCTCACAGGGTATTACTGCGGGCGGGGAGGGAGCCATGGATGAAGATTATTGTCCAACCAGAGGGCAGGAGGGCAGAGACAGTCAGGAAAGGGGATCCGCGGGGGCCACGGCTCCGGCATCCTCGGCGGGACGTAGGCCCTCGGAGTTCGCGAGCATAGGCCAAGGTAAGATCGGAGCCTCCGGTTCGAATTACGGGCTCAAACCATACTTATGCACTACCAGGGAGACATGACTCAGAGGCGTCTCAGATGTAGTAACAGAGTAGCGATGACTATCTGTTCATGCACCTTGTATGCGATTGATCAGGGATCCCGGCTACAAATGTATATTACCCAATTTGTGGCACGAAAGTTCAATATCGTACCAGAGTTATTACGAAGCCCTTTTTAAATTGTCCACCCGTCGGTGACTCGTAGCAGCAGAATTTACCGAGGTGTACGGTAGAGGTTGCTGATCGTTCGGACTACGGTAGATCAGTAGAGTTAGAGAAGATAGACTTCGATGCCATTATGGGTATGTATTAGTTAGCTCGTGCTATGCCAATGTAGAATGTTGGACCAAGGCGGTCGATTCCACTTTCCAGGAGAGGCGGTGCAGGAGTGGAAGGGCAGCACAGCTACACAAAAGGTAGGGTTATTTCCTAGGCAGAAATTGATAACAAGGAATGTATTTACCACCTAGTCGGGGTTCAGGGTTCGGGCGAGTCTCCGACACTCCCGATCTGTTCCGATGGTAGAACAGAGTTCCTGATGTGTTTCAGAGGAATTTACCTGGTATTCCCCATAAAGGAAATAAATTTTGCTATTGATTTGTTACCAGGCACTCACCTATACCAATTCCTCCCTATCGTATGGCTCTGAACTCGGAAAATTAAAGGAAGCCGGTTGAAAGATTTTTAGATAAGGTTTTATCGGGCCAAGTACTTCACCATAGGGTGCACTGAGTCCTATTTATGAGGAAGAAAGATGGCTCGCTCCGTATGTGTATAGATTATCGGCAGTTGAATAAGTTACAGTAGAAGAAACAAGTACCCGCTTCGGAATAGATGATTTATTTGATCGATTCTGAGGAGCGGATACTTCTCGAGATTGACTTGCGGGTCCCGGATATCATCGGGTTCGACTTCGTGAAAGAGATATTTCCAAAATGGCGTTCAGGACCCGATATGGACACTTTGAATTTCTAGTTATGTCCTTTGGGTTAACGAATGCCCTAGCAATATATATGGACACGATGAATAGTATTTTCAGACCATACCTAGACTTGTTATTGATAGTATTTATTGATGATATTCTGGTATATTCTCGTTCTGAAGAAGATCACCAGGCTCATCTAAGGACAGTGCTCCAGATCCTCAGGGACCGCCAGTTATATGCTAAGTTCTCCAAGTGTGAATTCTGGGCCTTTCATTAGCACTTTTTGGAGCCGCATTGTGTCGGATCTTTGGTATACGATTGTCTACGCGAGAAGATAGCTGCGGTTAAAACATAGCTAGGCCTACCCTTCTGACAGAAGTGCAGAAGTTTTCTGGGGGTTAGCCGGATATTACAGGAGGTTTCTTGAAGGGTTCTCTACTATATGGCACCTCGGCCAAGCCGATGCGAAACGGTAAAGTTTCGGTGGACGAGCATGCGGCTCGAGCTTCCGGGAAATGAAAGACGATTAACCTCCGCCCCAGTGTTAGCATTACACGAAAGGTACGAAGGTTATTCGGTGTATTGCGATGCATCCAGGCGTCGGGTTGGGTTGTGAGTTGATGTAGCATGGTAAGGTGATTGCATACGCCAAACGAGTTGAGGAAACATGAGAAAAGAATTACCCTGCAACCTGGAGTTAGCAGAGTGATCCACGCCTTAAAAATGTGGAGACATTACTTGTATGGCGTCCATGTGAATATTTTCACAGATCATAAGAGCCTACGGTATATCTTCACCGGGAGGGAGTTGAATCTGCGGCAGCGTCAATGGTTAGAATTGCTAAGGTATGACGTGGATATTCTGTATCATCCGGGAAGAGCCAATGTGGTAGCGGATGCTCTCAGTCGTAAGTCTATGGGAAGTTTGGCGTATTTGCAGCCCGAGCAGCCTGGGGTGGTCAGGGAGATACATCGGTTAGCTAGCCTAGCCGTTCGTGTAGCGAAGCGAGGACAACAGTGGTAATTCCAGTTTGCCCGTGTCATCATTAGTTGTGGAAGTGAAAGAGCGGCAATATGAAGATCGACCTGATCCGGCTTCAGGACAATATTCCGCAGGGAAAAGTGCCAGATTTCCGAGATAACGAGAGGATGAGTGGCTGCGTTGTAAGTTTGTCTATGTGTTTTAGATGTTTCAGGCCTCCACCAATGATTATGACTGAGGTACACTACGCCCGCTATTCTCTTCACCCCGGCGCGACAAAAATGTACCATGATATCAAAAAGAACTACTGGTGGCCAGGTATGAAAAAAGATAAATTGCTGAATTTGTAGCCCGGTGTCCTAGCGCCAACGGTGAAACGGAGGCTGTCGAAGCCGAGTGGGTTAACTCGGGACATAAATTGTGCCTCTCTGGAAATGGGAAGTAGTGAATATGGATTTTGTGGCAAGGATTACCCCGTACGGATATAGAAATGACTCTATATGGGTGATAGTTTGACAGATTGACAAAATCGGCTCATTTCTTGCCGGTGAGAACTACTTTCTCCAGAAGATTATCTTTGAGTTGTATATCGATAGTTAGATTGCATGGAGTGCAGTATCCATTATTTCGAGCGAGGAACACAATTTACGGCTAGATTTTGTGATCGTTCCCGAGAGAAGACAAGGTGCCGCGGTGGTGAGCAACGCATTCCACCCTCGGACGGATGGACCAGAAGTTTGAACGCACCGTTCGAACGCTCAAGAAAACATTTTGCGGCGTGTGTGTTAGATTTTAAGGTAGTTGGGATGAGCATTTGCCCTAATCGAGTTTCATATAATAGCTATCACTCGGCTATCCGAGATGGCGCCTTTCGAGGCGTATACGGGCGAAAATGCGGGTCGCCGATTGGCTACAGTTTGAAATAGGAGAATCGGCGTTGATTGGGCAGAGACATTGTTCAGCGGTTAGGGGAGAAGGTAAAGCTTATCATAGAATGCCTACTGACTGCCTGAGCCGCCAAAAATTATATGCGAATGTGCGGCGCGAAACACAGGTCGATGTGAGCATTGGGTATTTTGAAGTATCACCGAGGAAGGGTGATGAGGTCGGCAAAAAGAAGGGTAAGCTCGGCCCAAGGTCGAAGTCGGGCCTTATCGAGATTCGTCGAAAGATAGGCCCGATGGCTTATGGAGACGAACTTGCCTCGAGTTAGGAATCCGTTCATCCGTCTTTCATGTATCCATGCGAGAAATGCATAGAACCCATCGAGCTTGATCGATCCGGAATATCAAAATTCTGGCGCCTACGAAGAGGTTCCGGTAGCTATCCTAGACAAACAGATTCGCAGATTGAGAACTAAAGATATTGCATTTTGTCAAAGTATTATGGTGTACGAGGAACCGAGGAAGGAGATGACGTGGGAGGCGGAGAAAATATGAAGTTTAGATATCCTCACTTGTTTCGAGCCTAGTCGGGCGACGGAGTATACTAGTATGTTTACCTATGCAGTATCTTATAGTTTGTATATGTATAAATGAAAAGATTGATGTTTAGCTATCAAATGAGATCCTATAGTATTGTGTGGAGTACTGTATTGGACTTTTACGTGTTTCGGAGTTTTGGGATAATCCATATTATAGGGAAACTGCGAAATTTTCCCTAGAAACAAGTTGAGTTAGTTGAAAATTCCTCTAGATAACAGTTTTTATTCGAGGACGAATGTTCTTAAGGGGAGAATGTTACACCCCGTAAGATTCCCGGCACTTAGATGGCATATTCGCGTATTGGTTAAGCATATTTGAAAGCCATACGTACTAGAAAGGCTAGGGAAAGATCGGACGTGAGCACATCCGAACCATCGCGGAAGGAGCCGGGGACGAGCCCCTCCGTGATGGCACCGTGTCACGGAGGCAGGGCCACCGCATTGGCTCCGTGACACGTTGGGCACATCGGCCCAAGTATATAAAAGCCTCACTTGTTTTAAGTGGTCATTCATCTTATAATTTCCAAGCCTCGCGTGAGAACAAAGAGAGAGAGCGAAAGGAGATAATATAATATCGTCCGATTACGCTGCAAACATAGTCCAAATCTAAATTAACCTCAGGTACTGAGGTATTTAGCAGCAGGGAGCATTCCTATGGATTTTGTTTGAAATCCCGGTAGGCTGGTGTTCGAGCTATCGGACTAAGGTAAGTAGAATTGCTCGAAACTTGTGTCAATGTGCTCCTAGCCGTAAAGTGAATACTTCTCCCTTCTGGACTTCTGAAAAATAGCAAGTTTTGACCGTCTTTTGATAAGCCTAAGTTTAGGCTATAAATATATCGAAAGTGACATTGTCTTTCAGAATAGTGTTGTATTTAGTACTAATTGACGTGTATATGAATGCAGGTTGGAGAAATAGATAGATGCTTGACCGAGCCTCGTCCGACAGCCGGATAACTCGAGGTTAAGGTATGTAAAGCCAGTTTATTCGGCAAGTTAGTAGCTTTAGCCTTGAAAGTTATAGTAAACTCCGTATTTGAGTTCTCGGAGTTGAATGTTGAGTATTGAGTAAGTTCGGTAAATACGGTTTGCGTTGTTGTATCGTGCTCGAGTCAGAAAGTTAGAAAAGCATACGCTAAATGGCGAGTTAGCATTCCAGGATTCAGTATAGCCGATTATATTATTAGCAAGCATGTAGTTAGAATAATATGATACAGATGTTCAGAATAAAAGTTAGTAAAAGTAAATCGGAATGAACGAGACGGTATCACGGCTACGATTAGCCATCCGGACAGATGATATGCAGCTCACAGATTAGGCAAACAGACAGATAGTATCATGGCTGAGATTAGCCTTGCGGTTAGATAAGATACCCAGGGCTCGGTATAAACGTAAAGAATCGATATAATACAGAAAAGATCGAATGAGAAATCATATTTCAAATAGTCTTTTACATTAAACATACTTGCTATTTATATGTGCTAATTGTTTGTTGAGACTTGATGTGGTGTGAGGGGCATCTTATTGAACGTCTCGCCGCCCCTAGGTTGGTAATCGTGTCGCCCAGGCGGGTAGGTTTACATCACTCCAGGAGTGGCATGCCGTCCCAGTTTGGGCGAAGATGGGATGAAGCTTTCCCCTGCTCCGGTTTGTCCCGGCCTCTGATACGAGATAGCCACGATGAGCGCAGCACCCGGGGAGCCATCTGATTCGGGTGCAGTCTGATGCAGGGTCGCCGGACTCCAAACACAGTTATTTATATCGCGGGCTATGGCCCGAGCCGGAGCCAGGCGGTAGGGGTTCTCTAGTGAGCGGATAGTGGAGTGACTTATTTTTGTTGGTTTTGACCGGGTAGGGGTATATAGATTTTTGCTTGCTTGTGCGCCATCCGGCTTATGGGGAGTTAGTAGTAGCTCTTGCGCTACTTGTATATCTATTTATGTGCTATATACTAGTTAATAGACAGCAGGTCATCCGTCTACGGTACGCCACGCCCCTATCGTCTGAAACTTGATTCGATTCATATCGTTTCTTCAGATTCAGTTATCTCCTTCTATCTGAGGTATAGTTGTTCTATCTATATCCAATTCGTCGGTTGTATTATTTCAGCTTGCTTTGCATACTTAGTACCAGCGGTATTGGCCTTGATGTGTTGCATTACTTACTGCGGTACTCATAGACGGAGGCGATCCCTCATGATTCTAGCCAGCTATAGAGTCATCAGCTCCTGTCATCCAGAGTCTGATTTACAGAGGTGTAGCTCTTTTCCTTTTGTTGTACAGTATGGGTAGGTCGGGGCCTGTCCGTCATTTCTATTATTACTCATAGAGGCTTGCGGGTGTTTAGATTTATTTCCTTGGTCGATTGAGCCAGTCATTGTGAGGCCGTGCAGTTGATATAGCTGTTTAGTATTTCTGTTTTATGTTGGCTGTGTGGGGCCATAGTTTGACAATAGTGCTGACCTTGCCGGTCACGTAGCTTTTCAGTATTCCCTATGTTACGTTCTCGGATGACTACAAACTGACATGGTGGCCTTGTCGACGCATAGGTTCCTTGTTATGAGTATGTTTCTGGTTGGCTGTTATTACAGGCATAGGTGGCTATACGCCCAGTTGGCCGGGCTGTGTTTACAGCCGTTATATAGCCTTATTTCAGAAACCTGAGATAGAGCAGCCCGGGCACCAGATGTGCCTAGGCCCCACGGTTATGATCCGAGTCCTACTAGGGCACCAGGTTCCAGTCATACCCCCTAAGGCGGGCGTGACAGGATCATACCATGGCCGTGGTATCCTCCAGCGACCCATTGGTACGTTTGTTGGATCGACAGTGCAAATTTTTTTAGGATATTTTCATAATTCCTATGCTCCTAGGGCCCTAAACCACGTCGTTTTATGATATTTTCTTGGTATGTTAAGATGAATTATGTCCCCCTAACCTATTGATTCTCATGCATGCAAAGTTAGCAAAATTAAGAGTGATCAAGCTAGTTCTCAAGCTCTTCTTCATAGAATTCTCTCTTGGGCTTTCAAAGAGTGGTAAAATTTGATCTTAATCCAGTATGTAGGGTTATGAACGGGTATTTTCGTTCACACCCATGCCCAATCTCTCCTAATTTATGAAATTTGATCAAAAATCGATTAAGTTTTAACTTGAATTTTGTAGAATTTTAATGATTTACTAATGAGTTATTATAATTCCGAGATATTCATCATGTTTTATGAATTTTAGATTTTACAACTTCTTTTGATCATAAAATTTATTAATTTTGATTTCTACTAAAATTAGCCTAATTATGTATGAACTATGATGAATCGACTTATGATCTTTACTCTAATTGTTGATATTTACAAACTGTCATGATTTATGATTTTAATTATGGTTTATTCAAATACCCATTATGATTTGATGGTTTGCAAGGTATATGTATGATTTACAAGTATACACATGAAACCTATGATTTATGAGTATATTTTTTCCAACTCGGGAGGTCTTATGTCATGGCCAGTTTACGTATTTATATGTTTATGATTATCATGATTTAATTAGCCCATGAATTCATGTATATTATACTATGAGAACTATATATGTTTTGGGAGTAGTATTGAACATCGAGTAGGTTCGGGACATAGGTTCGGTCTCGGATCTCATTAACTACGTACCACCCGTAGGACTATGTTGGGACCTCCCTTGTGGCTGTTCCCTGTCCAAATATGGCCCTTTTCATGGTGATATCATACCCTTCATGGTTCTACCCTTATGGTATGAATAGCCTCCGACAGGTTTCGTCGGCTCCATGTATTGCTCATATGGGGTATGATGGTTAAGAGAATATCTGTTTTCTCATGATTTATGCATATTTATGATTACGTATATTGGGTCAAGTCATGTTAAATAAAGCATTTCTCTTATGATTATGATTGCATTACAAATGTTTTGAAAACATAAGCCTTATGTTATATTACGATATTTATGATATGAGCATGATGTCCCTACTCTTCTGATCATTTATGAGATTTATATATTTTAATTATCTATTTTACTTACCTTGCATACTCGATATATTCTAAGTACTGACCATATACTTTCTATGTTGTATCGTTTCATGATACATGACCCAACTCTCGAGCTCATCTCCATTAGTCATCTCGAGTTGGCTATCGGCCTTTTTGAATGATCCTCTGTGTTCCGATGGCCATACATTCAGACTATGATATTCTTTAGTTTCAGTTTTGCCAGGTTAGTTGGGGATGTTGTCCCATCAACCCATCTTATGAGATAGAAGCTTTCAGACAATATGTAGTACTTAGTTGATGTGTATTTCTAAGTATTTTCCGAATGTTATGCTATGCTATGTTACATTTATATTTCCGCTATGTCGCATGTTCAGTATTCCGACTTCAGTGATATGAAGTTAGAGGTATGCTTATGCCATTGCTCGACTTGGGACCTCTCTCGGAGTTCCTTGTCCTCATGTTGCTATCCGGGTCTATGTTCGGTCGTGACAAACTTGGTATCGAGCAATAGGTTTGAAGTGTCCTAGGGTGCCTGGCCATGTTAGTAGTGTTACACCCCGTAAATTCCCGACCCATAGATGGCCTACTCGCATGTTGGTTAAGAGTTTTGAATGCATAGCTGCTAGGGAAAAGGAAAACCCGAGGAAAGATCGGACAAGCGCCAAGTAAGTAGCGTCGCAAAGGCAAATGCGACTTATAAATCGCATTCATGAATGCGACATAAAAGTCCCAAGAATAAAAAGGGCCTCCCACTTCGGTTTTATTTCATAATCATTTCATAGTTTCAAGAGAACACGTAGGGAAAGCGGAGGCTGGTTTCTTGATAATTTTAAATCCAGAATACGCCGTCAAACACGGTCCAAGCCCGTTAATCTCAAATACCGAGGTATTTAGCAGCAAGGAGCATTCCTCGGGTTTAGTTTCGTGAAATTCGGCCGGAGAATCATCAGTGCTACCGAGCGAGTAGGTGGAATTGCCCCAAATTAGTGTCAATATACTCCTAGCCTAAAGTGAGTATTTCTCCTTACGGACTTTCGAAATAGCGAGTTTTCGACTGTTTTTCGATAAACCAAAGTTTGAGCTATATATATAACAGTAATGTTTTCTTCCATAATATTAGTGTATTCAGTTCTAATTGATATATATATGAATGCAGTTGGGAGAAATAGCGAAGCTGACCGAGCTTCGCTAGTTAGTCGAAAAATCGAGCGAAGGTATGTAAAGCTAATTCCTTTGGCAAGTTAGTAATCAGTATAGTAAATAGCGTGAAATATAGAAGAAAGAGATTCAGAAGTCAAGAATTGAGTCAGTATGAGTTTAGCAAAAGTAATATTTGAATTTTGCAAGCATGTTTATAATATTATGATATATGTTCGAATAAAAGTTAGTAAAGTAATATCGACAGTCAGATAATATCCCGAGATACAGTATGAGTCGGACAGTGAGATAATATCTCAGATATAGTATAGCCAGATAGTTAGATGATATCCCAGATACAGTATAATTCAGTATGAGAATCAGTATAACACAAAAAGAGTTTGGGAATAAGAAATCGGATTACAGATAGTATTTTCGGTTAAAACATGCTTGCTATGTGATTATTGATTGTAGAGACTTGTTTGTGTTATGAGGGCACCCTTTGAGCGTCCTCACCGCCCCTGGGTTGTAACTGTGTCGACCCACCGTGAGGTGAGGATACGTCACTCAAAGAGTGGAATGCGATCCGCGTGGGGCCCGAGTGGGATGGAGCATTCCCCATATCAGGCTGATCAGCATAGCAGTACAGTTTTACCCTATTGTGCGCTTGCGACCCTAGGGAATATATTACAGATACAGACACAATTATAGTTTACAGTTTACAGTACAGAGTCTTCCAGGCTGGAACCACAGTTATTTATCGGCCTGCTTGAGCTGGAATCGGGGGGTACATTAAGTGCTCAGTAGTTAGTAGACGAATGGAGTGACTTATTTTTGGATGGTTTTAACCGGGGTAGGGGTATATAGATTGTTTGTTGGTTGGCACCTTCCAGCTTATGGGGCTGGTATTGGTCCTTGCTTGCTATATATATGTATATATATGTTATATATTGGCTAATAGACAACGAATCAGCCACGTCGACTGGTATGCTCCTGCCTTACTCTCAGTACAGAAGCCTATTTCAGATTCTATCAGTTCAGAAAGTTCAGATATTTCTTCTTGTTCCAGAGTTTCTATTATGTTGTTTACATTCGGTTATGTTTAGTTGTTTTGCATACTCGGTACCGATGATGCGCGCCCGTTTGAAATGTGCATTACTTGCCTGTAGGTACTCATAGACGAGCCGATCCCTCATGATTCGAGCCAGCTCATGGAGTCATCAGCTCCTGTCATCTGGAGCCAGACAGCTAGAGGTCTATTTCCTTTCTTTTGTTGTACGATGCGGGTAGGTCGGGGCCTGTCACGACCATTTTATCGATATTAATACGGGCTTGCGGATTGTGTATATATATCCTCTAGTTAGTTATTGCCAGTCGTGTGGGGCCGTGCACGTATGCTTAGCTGTTTAGTGTTGTTTATTGTGTTGGCCGTATGGGCCGTATTGATTAGTAGTGGTGACCTTGCCGGTCATAGATATTCGATATTCATTATATTGAGTTAGAGATAACTAAGACAGCATGGTGGCCTTGTCGGCGAATAGGTTTCCCTATATGAGTGTGACTTTGGTTAGCTGATTTTACTGGACAGGTGGCTATAGGCCCATTCGGCCGGAGGCTGTATTTACAGCCGTTATATAGCCCGTTGATTTCATTATCGAGTTAGAGTCATCCGGGAACCGAGATGTGCTTAGGCTCGGTAGTCTAGCAGCCCGAGGTCCTAATAGGGCCTGCCAGGTACCGATCATACCCCCAAGGCGGGGCGTTTCAAACTTGGTATCAGAGCAGGTAGTGTCCCAGGGAGTCTGCAAGGTTTGTGCTAAGTAAGTCTTGTCTATGGATGTGTTGTGCACCACATGCATAGGCGGGAGGCATAGGCATAATAGGATGGTTTCTCTTCTTACGTATTCGGTCGATGTGGCCATTGATACAGTATAGGGTCAAGTTCTTAAAACTTATCATATTCTTTGTCTTCAGATAAAAATGGCAGACCAGCGGCACCCTGCCACAAGTAGAAGGTTGGATGCCGTAGCAGGAGAAGGCACCGGCGGGATGCCTCGGCTTCATTGAGTCGGCCGTGCGGGCAATATAGAGCATCATCACAGCCTCAGCAGTCCCCATCTCACCAAGGGCCATTCAGAACGACACCACCTCCCTGATAGCTCCTGGCCACCTACACCATGGAGCGGGAAGTTCCTTCGTGCGGTTGTTATGTTGGCACAAATGATAGCCACTCAGCGCAGTCGGTGCCACATGTAGCAGTAGAGCCATTAGGTGGATCCTGGCAGTTCGAGGTCAGGGAATTTTGGCATTAGTTTCCCCACGGTTCACGGGGTCATATCGGGCGAGAGGACCCCGGGATTTCCAATATCAGATGTAGAGAATTTTCCGGGTCATGCATGTGGCACTACGAGAATCGATTGAGATAGCGTGGCTCGGTTGCGAGACATAGCTTTACTATGAAACGAGGATTGGGAAAAGGTCTCGAGGAGAGATGTTGCCGCTCTGACCTGGTCCAGCTTCTTGGAGGCCTTCCTGGACCGTTACTTGCCACGAGAGATTCGGCAGGCCCGGATGGATCAGTTTTGCACTTGGAGTAGGGCGAGGACGTACGAGAATATGCCTTACAGTTTGACTCCTTAGTCCGTTATGCTCCTGCTTTTGTGGACACTATGCCATCAAGAGTCCACCGGTTTATTATGGGTCTTAACCCCAAAATACATTGAGAGCATGCATGATCGACTACATTGCAGGAAGATATGGACATTGCTCGGGTGCGGGCCTTTGCCCCGAACTATTGAGGGCCTTAGATAGTAGCAGCAGGACAGTAGACAGAAAAATCAGGAACAGTGCCGCAAGGATAGATCAGATGAGATACAGAGGGAGATTCACACGCTGAGGACTGACTTTGATTGTCGAGCAGACCCCCTAGACTCCCACCTCCACCTTAACGCGAGAGGTTGATTTATTCGTAGAGGGGCGGTTAGAGTCAGTGGCGGTTCTCGAGCGGTAGATTCACCTCGGCGAGAGGAGGGTAGAGAGCAGGCAGATACTGCCCCACCCTTCCCTATTTGCAGCTGACCTCACATCGGAGCCTGTAGATATGGCTCCTCGGGATGTTATATGCGGGCGGGGAGGCACCGGATGAGAGATTGTCCGGCCGAGGGCAAGGTAGCCAAGATAGCCGGGACAGGGGATCCGCGGGGCCACGAGCTCAGCAGCCTCGGGCGTAGGCCCTCAGGTTCAGCAGGTAGAGGCCGAGGCAAGTCAGGGCATCTAGCTCGGTACGGACTCCCAGTACGTACCTATGCATTACCGGAGACGGGGCTGAAGGCATCTCCGAGATGTGGTACTTGGTATGATGATTATTTGCTCATGCCCTACTTATGTATTGATTGATCGAGTCCACTTTGTACTATGTTACCCCATTTGTGGCTCGAAAGTTTAGTGTTGCACTAAATTGTTTGCGGCCCTTCTCCGTATCTACACCCATCGATGACTCCATTATGGCTAACGGGAATTTATCGGGTGTACGGTAGGGATTGTGATGGTCAAACTATAGTAGATCTGGTAGAACTAGAATGATTGATTTCGATGCCATTATGGGTATGGATTAGTTAGTTTCATGTTATGCCAACGTAGAATGTTAGACCAAGGCGGTCGATTCCACTTTCCGGGGGAGCGGTGCGAGGGTGGAAGGAATTGCTGCTTCTCGCCAAAGGTAGGTTTATTTCCTACATTCAGGCAAGGAAATTGATAGGCGGGGATGTATTTACCACCTAGTGAGTTAGGATATTCGGAGTAGAGTCTCCAACACTCCAGTCTGTTTCGGTGGTGAATGAATTCACGATGTATTTCCAGACAAGCTACATGGTATTCCCCGAGAAAGGAAAATAGATTTTGCAATCGACTTGTTCCTGGGCCTCAGCCCATATCAATTCCTCCGTATCGTATGGCTCCTACAAAGCTTCAGGGAGAATTAAAGGAGCTAGGTTGAAGGATGCATTAGATAAGGGGCTTTATCAGGCATAGTACTTCATAATTAAGTGCACAGGTGCTATTTGTGAAGAAGAATGGATCGCTCCGCATGTGTATAGATGCCGTAGATGAATAAGGTTACAGTCAAGAATAAGTATCAGCTTCCTAGAATAGATGATTTGTTTGATCGGTTACAGGGGCCGGATATTTCTCCAAGATTGACTTACGGTCAGGATATCAAAGGATGGCTCGCTCCGCATGTGTATAGATTACCGGCAGCTGAATAAGGTTACAGTCAAGAATAAGTATCCGCTTCCCAAAATAGATGATTTGTTTGATCGGTTACAGGGGGCCAGATATTTCTCCAAGATTAACTTACGGTCCGGATATCATCAGGTTCGAGTTCGTGAAAGAGACATTCGCAAAACGGCCTTCAGGACCCAATATGGACACTTTGAATTCCTAGTTATGTCCTTTGGGTTAACGAATGCCCCAGCAATATTTATGGACCTGATGAACAACACCTTCAGACCATACCTGGAC
>JACEIK010002625.1:19960-46606 GCA_018107945.1 Datura stramonium
TGAGTTTGCCGAAATCGAGAGTCGATTCTTGAGTCTAGGAGGTCTTGATGTGGTAAATGTCATTGTAGTGATGAGACTATGCATGTTTTCTTGATGATTTTCTATATTAAATAATCGGTATAGCCGTGGCTTGAATTGTCGAGCCAAAGTAGTTATGCGTGGGTGTAAATTGCATGAGATGTGAGAGTATTATTCGAGGACGAACAAGGTTTTAAGTGTGGGGTAAGTGATCTTGGGCAGAATTATATGCCCAATTAAGTCGAGCCAAAGTAGTTATGCGTGGGTGTAAATTGCAATGAGATGTGAGAGTATTGTTTGAGGTCGAACAAGGTTTTAGTGTGGGTAAGTGATCTTGGCAGCAATTATATGCCCAAGTGATACTCAAATGCTTCATTTCGTCTTTTTATCTATCGTTATTTGTGCATTCTCACGTGATTTTTAGCTAAAATGTGAATTTATACTAACCAACATGATTAGTGCCGTTTTTATGTTGAAAAAATGTAATTCTTTAGGTAACTAAGGTACATGTTGGTAAAATCGGGAATGGACTTGGAAGCAAGCAGGAAAATGTCAAGGAAGAGCAGCAAATATAAGGGCTCCACGATGGAGCCGTGTCACGCTGCCATCGCGGAGGCATTCTACCTGGGTGACTTATTTTTGGCGCTCCTGAAGGTCCGTGCTGTCCCATGACACGGAGGCAATGCCACGCGATGCGAGTCGTGGCACGTTGGGTATATTCACCCGGAACATCAAATTCCAGTAAGGGTTCGCGATCGAGCCGTGGCACGCGCCAAGCTCCGTTGCATGCCGTGGCACGCCGAGGAGTAAATGCCGAGGGACCATTCCGTCAGAGGGTCCGCATTAGCTCCATGACACGGAGGGCAAAGGCTCGCGATGCACTTCCGTGACACGTTGCTTGTTATCCAGGGAAAATTTCCACTAGTATAAATAGCAATAATTCTAAGGTTCATTTCTAATTATTTTGACTTAGTTGAGCAAGGACGTGGGTTACATGCGCTGAGGGGACGAAAATCCTAGGGTTCTTCTATCTCTTTTCCTTTATTTCAATTGTTTGTACATTTATACTCATTTGATGATGTTTAATCCACAAATGAGTGGCTAAATTCACTTCTTGCTGAGGTTAAGAACATTTGTAGTGGAATGTAATTGTTGATCATTTTGGTTTTTCATTCTTTTCTTCAATGGTTGTTCTATCAATTATTGTTCTTAATGTATTTAATGTTTGGCCAATGTTAATGTATATCTAAAAAATCCAGTTTTATCTTGAAAAGGACAGAAATTGAAAAGTTGTGAATTGGTAGGATATGATCTCTTCTTAGTTTGGGAAATATAATTTATTTACATTCGAATAGAAATATATCTCGAAAGCCCGGGATAGTCAATTAAGGAATCCGCTTTTGTATAATAGAACATGAATTTCTTTTATCACTATTCCCTTGTTGAATTCCCACACACCTGGTGAAGAAGCTCAAGAATTTCCTTGAGAAACCAAGGAAAAATGGACTGCCCTAGTTCTTGCCTCCGAAATGCTCGAGATAAATCTTACGTTGTTTCTTGAAAGTCTGAATGGGGAAAAATGAGGAAGGAAATCGTTTAACCCATGTAATAGTTCGAAAATATGCTTAAAACGACTTATTTTAGAGTCTAGAAGGGTACGAAATTACTGAAAGGTCCTTGAAAAAGTCGTAGGGAAAAAGGATCGAGCGCCCCTGGGAACCCAACAGTCATGGCTAGTGACCACGCACCATAATCCCAAAATGCCGAGCAAATTACCAACTTCCTCACACTAGTCACCATGGGGATCTAATGTTTTGGGTTGCTGACCACGACTCGTGGTCACCTCTCGGGTCTCTAGTGCCCCAAACTTCCCCTCGGAGTCACCACTAGCGACACCACCAAATCGTGGTGTCCCAAATGAGTCATAGTGAGGACCCGTCGTGTACACCGCCTGACTACCCAACTCCCAGTCAACTCTTTATATGACGGTCACCTTACGACCGTAGCGTGAGAGATTTTAAACTACTCATGCTTGAAGAATTATATTTAATAATTGTAGGAGAAGAAATCATAATTATAACATACAAGAATTTGTAGAAGAAATCACACTTCTTGAATTAATCAACACAACCCAAAATCAATAATCAAAGATTGTTTGATTCATAAAAAACCCAAGAACAAAATTAGGCAAATTGTTTCTTGAACTTCACTATCAAATAACAACCTCTAATGATTGTTAAAAACCGAAATTGTAAAAAAAACTAAACAACGTATTTATTGACATAAAATAAATCATATTCTAACTAGACAAGGAATTCAGGTCGGCAGTGATATAGACTCTGTTAGTGGATCCATGTAATACCCCAAAAGTGCATTAGATTATACCTGGATCAAAATTTAAAGTTGGGTGAAAAACGGGGAAAAAGTCATAGACAGATAGATATAATGACTCATGGTGGGAAACCAGTGGATCGTTGTTAGCAACATAGGAGGAATTTGACCCTTGGCAATGGAGGATACCACGGGTCATCCAATGACTCGTGGTGAGAAGTGATGACCCGTGTTCATTAGTTGTGGTTTGGGTTGCCAAAATTTCCAAGGCACTTAACCGATGAGTACCATGACTCGTTGGAAGCAACCACAAGTCATGGTGAGGCTCGTGGTAAGGGATGTTCAAGATTTATCAAGGGACTGGACAAACGTTCGATCCTACAATCCGTGAGAAGAGACCACGACTCATCCTGTCAAGTCGTGGCTAAAATCGAAGTCATATGCTGGGCAGTGCAGACAATGCACCGTACTCACGAGTTGTCGTAGCATCCAACGACTCGAGGTACGCCCGTGGGAACGACGCTGAAGGATTTTAGGGTGATTTCATTAAGGGTATTTTTGACTTTTCAATGCTCTAGGGCCCCATTACAGTCAAGTCTTTTTTGTAATTTTTATGGGTATAATAAGATAGGTTAAGTTCCCCTTGCATAAGTCATTCCCATGCATGCAAATTAAGAAGATTTTAGAGAGATAAATCATAGTTCAAGCTCTTTCTCCATCAATTCCTTGGGCATTCAAAGGACCTTGGAATCTGACTTTACCTAGGTATGTAGGGTTACGAATGGGTGTTTTCGTTCACACCCATGCCCATTCTCCATTAACTTACGAAAATTTAAAAAAAATCTCATGGGTTTTGAATTCAATTTTTGAAATCTAATGATTTAAAAATGAGTTCTTATGATTTGTGATTTACATCATATTTCAGGATTTGGATAAGATTTTACAACTGTTTCAATTATTTAAACTTTTAAAATTATTGATTTTAATTTTTTTATGTTTTTAATTTTTTAAATTTAAATTGAAGGGTGATGAATCAATTTATGATCTACCCTTCAATTATTGATATTTACAAAACCCAAACATGATCTATGATTTGAAATATGGATTTATTAAAATTACCCATCATGATTTTGATGATTTACAAGTTATATGTATGATCTATAAGTATGCATGAAACCTATGATTTATGAATAATTATGTTTTGACCGACTTTAAGTGGGCCTTATGTCATGGCTAGTTCACGTATGTAAAAGTATGTTTATTATTTTCATGATTTAACTAGTCAATTAATTATTGCATATTATACTATGAGCACTATATATGTTTTGGGAGGTATTAAACACCGAGTAGGTTCGGAGCCTAGGTTCCGCCCTGACCATAAACTATGTGCCACCATAGGTATGTTGGGACATCCCTAGCCCAAATGGCCCTTTTCATTGTGATGTCACACTTTCATGGTCCTACCCTTGGCAAGGTACGGACACCCTCTCGACTAGGTTACAAGTCGCTTCATGTGTGATCATATGGGGTATGTCTACAGAAAAGAATCTACCAGCTGCTTCTCATGATTTATGCATGTTTATGGTTACATATATTGGCTCAAGTTATGCTCAATATAGTTTTTCTCTCAATGATTATAATTACAAAATTTATTATGAATTTTGCAAACCTTGAACCTTATGTTATGTTATACATATTTTCGATATGAGCATGATGTCCTACTCTATGAAGTTCTTATAAGTTTTTACATACTTTTAAATGTCTATTTTACATACCTTGCATACTCGGTACATTCCACGACATTGACCGCATAATTTCCTTTGGCGCCGCACCATTTCATGATACATGACTCGCCCTCAAGCTTGTCCTTATCCTTAGCCCATTCCGCAGTTTGCTTTCGCCCTATTGGTGAGTCCTCATGTTTAGAGGGTCGTTTGATTAGATATGTATGATGTTCATTATTTTTTTTCAGTTTTTTGGCCGGGTTAGCTGGGGATGTTGTCCCATCAACCCATCTTATACAAGAGGTTTCTCGTACGCATGTAGCAATTCACTTATCGGTATGTCTAGTACTGTAATGTTCCGATATGCTATATTATGTTTACATTTCCGTTATGTCTTATGCTCATTCTTCCGCTTAAAGTGAATGAAGTTAGATGTATGCCTATGCCATGGGTCGAATTGGGGCCTCTTGGGGTTCCTTGTCCCGTGTTACAATTGGCCTTACATTCGGAAGTCTTGACAAACATGGTATCGTGCCGTAGGTTTGAACTGTCCTAGGGTGTTTGAAAGTTGTGTTAAGTAGAGTTTTTTTCATGGGTATGAAGCACGCCACACTTATGAAGAAGAGGCGACAAGATGTTTAGGAAATATTTCCTTCTTTCACATCTATGTCGTACATGAAAAGTCTTTTCATCCTTCTAATTTCGCCATTCATGATTGCGTAATCATGGCTCCCAGAAGGAACGGAAGAAGAAATGAAATGGTGAAGGCCACGAAGATTGCAATGGTCATGGGCATCGAAGAAGCCCCACTCCGGTCGAGCCCCAGGCACCGTAGAGCCGCCTATGTAGAGTTTCTATGCTATTCATATGTTGGCGCTGTGCCTTACCGCTCGAGTCAACCAGCAGGCTGTGCACATATCCCAATAGAATGGCAATGCAGTAAGGGTCAGATTTAGAGATTGAGGATGAATCCGCCAGTCTTTCTTAACCAAAGGGATAGATCCATCATTCTGTCGAGAGACTTGGGTGAGCAATCAGTGTTGTGGGGTGACCACTGGAGATTGTGTTGATTTGGCCCCCTATCAACTAAAAAGGGGTGGCACATATATGGTCTGGCAGCTGAGAGATGCTAGGCGGTGGGTGCGGGGTGCCTTATAGGTTGGGAAAAGTCTCCATGTAATATTCTTGATTTGTTCCTTCCCCTGGGAGATGAGGGGATAAAGGAGGCCGAGCTTGTTAACTTGAAGCAGTGTCACATTAGTTCAGGAGTATGCATTAGAGTTCACCCCGTCTATCCAAGTATGCGCTAGAGTTGGTGGTGCACGTAGGCCCGAGTGGAGCCTTTTTTGTACATGGATTGGCGGACAACCTCGGATAAGGTCCGTAGGTTTCCATGTTGAACGGATGGACTTTCCCGCATTGTGTAGCATGCTCAGCAGATAGAGTCGGTGTATTGGAGGCAGAGAGAGGCCAAGAGGGCTAGGACCGAGCGTTTGCGGGACTTCTCGTGTCGTCGTGTCAAAAAGGGGTGGACAGCGCGTAGTCTCAAAGATAGGTCTATTGCTCCGAAGACCATCTGACACTGGAAAGAGAAAGACGCCATCTTGATTCCGAGGGGGACGGGAGGAGCAGGCTCCAGATTCGAGGGGCCAGGGTATGCAGATGGAGCACACTTTCCCAACTTGTGTGAAGCAAGGCCAAGAATCACTTTGGGAGGTGCTTAGTTGGCTACGGATGTTTGTTTTGAGTTTGGAAACCCTGATATAAACTCAAGGATTGCCCTTCCCATTAGGGGCGGTGGAGCCCGTATGCCAGCAGCACGTCGCCCTCAGCAAGGTGCCTCGATTAGTTTAGCTGGTGGTCGCCGCCAAATAGGTTCTATAAGCTCTAGTACCTCGCTAAGAGCAGGAGGTCTCCCGTATGTGGTCACCGGTATGTTGCGAGTTTTTTCATATTTATGTTTATGCTTTACTAGATACGTGGAGTTATCTTGTCTTTTGTGACTCCTTACATTTCTAGTAGCTTGGAGTTAGTCCCGAGACTCTGTCGAACCATTTACAGCTTCTACCCCGTTGGTGATTCGGTTGTATCTAGGTTGGTGTATAGAGGATGCCCAAGCCTTCTATATTGCATAAAATCACCTCCAGACTCAGAGTTAGCAATGACTGATTTTGACATTATTTTGGGCATGGATTAGTTGTATGCGTGTTATGCTTCTATAAATTGTAGAACCTCAGGCAATGGAGTTCCAGTTTTTGGGTGAGTCAATTTTGGAGTGGAAGAGTAGTTCGGGCGGTGCCTCGTAGGTCAACCCATTTCCTATCTTAAGGCCAGTAAGATGATTTATTAGGGTTGCATGTATCATCTAGTCAAGGTTAAGGATACAGTCTGAGACCCCGACTATCCGGCCAATTTTTGTGGTACGTGAGTATCTAGAAGCATTCCTGGACAATTTACCGTGCTCTTCTCCGAAGGAAATTGATTTGGCTCACCTTTTACCCGACACGCAACCTATCTCTATCCTCCTTACAAGATGGCCCGGCAACTGAGCTAAAGGAGTTGAAGGATCAGTTGAAGGACCTGTTAGGAAAGGGCTTCATTAGAGCGAGTAAGTCTCCATGGGGTGCACTAGTCTTATTTGTCCAAAAGAAGGATGGTTCACTTTGACAGTATGACTATTGAAAATTTAACAAAGTCACCATTAAGAAAAGGTCTCTTCCCAGGATCAATGATTTGTTTGACCAACTTAAGGGTGCCAAGTAAGCTACAAAAGATAGATCTCAGGTCCGGATATGATTAGTCAGAATTGTGTGTGTGATGTCCCAAAGACAACCTTCAGGACTCGGTATGGTCATTATGAGTTTGTATTTATGTCTTTTGAACTAACAAATGCTCCTGCAGCTTTTATGGACCTGATGAATAGGGTGTTCAAGCCATATTTTGATATGTTCATGATCGTGTTCATTGATGACATCCTCATACTCTGAGTTAGAAGGGAGGAGTATGCCGTGGCCGCTTGAGAATAGTGCTTCGTAATTCCCAAGGATCGCCAGTTTTGTATGCAAAGTTCAGCAAGGAGTTTTGGCTGAACTCACTAGCATTTTCAGGTCACGTGGTATCAAGAGTAAATGCATAAAGGTAGGTTCTCATAAAATCGAGGGGTGGTTAAGAATTGGCCTAGACCAGCGTGAATCCTCTGTATATTTGGAGTTTCATATTTAGCTAGCTATTATCGAAGATTTGCTGAGGGTTTTTCATCCATTGCGGCACCTTTGACCAAGTTGACTCAGAAAAAGGTAAAGTTTCAATAGGCAGAGGCTTGTGAGAAGAGCTTCCAAGAGCCGAAGACTCCAACTTACTACCGCACTGTTGACCCTACCCGAGGGCAATCGTAATGGTTTTGTCGTATCGTGATTATTTGAGAATCGGACTAGGATGTGTATTGATGCGCAAGGGAAAGAGATAGCTTATGCCTCTAGACAGTTAAAGATTCATGAGAAAAATTACTCGATTCATGATCTCGGAATTGGTCAAGTAAAGGGTATTCCCATTGAAGATATGGCTACATTAAGCCTGTAGTGGGGTCCATATGGATGTGTTTACGGACCACAAGAGCATACAATATGTGTTCACATAGAAAAACCTCAACCTACGGCAAAGGAGGTGGTTAGAGCTACTCAAAGATTACGATATGTGTTCTTTACCATCTGGGTAAGGATAATATGGTGGCGTATGCACTTAGTAGGCTTTCTATGGAGAGTGTGTCCCATGTGGAGGAAGGAAAGAAGGAGCTAGTGAAAGATGTGCATCTTCTTGCAAGGTTAGGAGTTAGGTTGGTGGGATCTACCGATGGCAGTGTTGTTGTTCAAAGCAGATCCAAATCTTCCTTGGTGATTGATGTGAAATATGTGTAGGCAAGAAGGAGGACCCAATTTTGATAAAGTTAAAAGAAGTCATTCAAGTCGAAGGTAGAGGTCTTCTCCCAAGGGGGAGATGGTGTGCATCGGTACCAGAGTTGCCTATGTGTCCCAAATGTGGGTGATTTGAGGAGTGGGATATTGCATGAGGCCCATGGATCCGTGTATTCCATCCATCCAGGCAACGGGAGATAAACATGACTTACAGAAATATATGCGGATGGCATGAAGAAGGATATTGGGTAGAAATCATAGCCAAGTGCCCGAACTGTCAGCAGGTACGTTTGAGCATCAAAGGCCTGGAGGAGTACTTCAAGATATCAACATTCCTACTTTGAAGTGGGAAGAAATTAATATGGATTTCATAATGATTACCTTGTACTCGCCGACAATATGATTCCATATTTGGGTTGTGGTAGACAAAGTCGACCAAGGCTGCACATTTTCTACTGATTAAAACCACGGACTCAGTGGAGGATTACGCCAAGCTATATATTCGGGAGTTGGTTCGATTTAATGGAGTTCCCTTTGTCCATTATTCCGGCATCGAGACTAATTTACCTCCTAACTTCGCGCTCTTTCGTAAAGGGCTTGGGACTCGTATTGCTTAGCACGACATTTCATTCTCAAATAGATGGTCAAGCAGAGCGGACAATCCAGACTCTCGAGGACATGTTGAGAGCGACTTCAAAGGTAGTTGGGATGATCACTTTGCCCTCGATCGAGTTTGCTTACAATAATAGCTATGATTCCAAAGATTCTGATGGCAACGTTCGCGACTCTTTATGGGAGGAGATGTAGATCGCCCATAGGATTGTTTGAGGTTGGTGAGGCAGCTATGATAGGGCCAGATTCAGTTCATGAGGCAATGGTAAAGTTCGCCTGATAAGGGGCGTGCTGAAACCGCCGTAGCCGTCAAAAATCCTATGGCCGATGCGAGGAGGAGAATTGGAGTTCGAGGTGGATGATTGGGTGTTCTTGAAGGTATCTCCTGAAGAAGGGAGTGATGTAGTTTGGGAAGAAAGGAAAAATCAGTTCCGCTATGTTGTCCCTACCGATCGCTAGGAAGAGTTGGTAAGGTAGTGTATGAGTTGGAATTTCCCTAAGAGTTGTCTTCTCAGGCATCCCGTGTTTCATGTATTGCTTTTGATGAAATGGTTGGGAGATCCACTTAGTAGCCCCGGTGGGACATCATTGGTATGGAAGATTGCCTCAGCTATGAGGAGGTTCTCCGGGGTGGAAATATTAGATCGTCAGATTCGGACACCGAGGAACAAGGAAGTGGCTTCTCTTAAAGTATTATGGAGGAATCAACATGTCAAGGAGCTATGGGAAGCCGAAACGGAGGCGAGGGATAAGTATACTAGGATTTATTCTCTACTGGCTCAGTCTGAGGTATCAATTTTCCCCTATGACTCTACTTAGTTTTCATGTTCAAATCATGTTTTCAAGTTTCTTTAATGTATATAGATGTATGTATGTAAAGCATGAAATCAAGCTCACCTATGTGATATGAATCGTGAGGTAGTCATCCGTTAGTTTTTGGTTTAAATGATAAGTATTTGGGGGTAAGGATTGCATGTCTTTGTTTTCTACTTGCTTCTCCTAAATTTCAGGATGAATGTTCCTAAGGGGGAGATATTGTAATACCCCGAAAGTGCACAAGATTAGACCCGGATCAAAATTTGAAGTTGGCGGAAAAACTGGGAAAATGTCACAGGACAGATGATGTAATGACCCGTGGTTGGAATCCACGGGTACTTGTTAGCAGTCGTGGGAGAAATTTTTTGACCTTGGCAGTTGGGGATACCATGGGTCCGATGAAGCGGCATACTCACACACTTCATGCATAATTTTTCTCATACTTTGCTATGTTTTTAGGAAAAATTATGTGTGTTTTGCATGGTTTATGTCATATATTTGTGAAAATAGCTAACACATATTATTAGATGCTTTCAGGTCAAAAAGCGATGGATTTTGGTGTATTTGATGCTTTGGAATGAATTTGAAGAAATGGAGAAAAGTGAGGACTCGGGAGGAGAACCAAGAAAGGTCCATGAAGGTAATGAGTGACATAACGAGTCGTCATGTGAAGTGACGACTCATCGTAAGACACTGTGAGCATCCGTCATACACTGAGATGTGATTATCCATGGCAATGAGGACCTAACGACTCGTTCCCAGTCCTAATGAGTCATTAGGTGACCCACTAGCCAATGACTCTCTCAATGCCGAGGACGATTAGCCAATCGATCACGACTCATTTGAGGTCCTAACGAGTCGTTACTTAGCCTGGGTACCACTGACAACCTGGAGTCCATTTTTAATTAGGAAAAGGAGCTAAAAAATCTCAAATTAAATCCATGAAGGAACAAAAGAAGGTGCAACGCGGCAAGGCTCCAAACGACCCAAAAAATGGATTTCCCACTTCAACTAGGAAAAGGAAATTTAAATCCCAAGTCAAATTCATCAAGGAAAAGGAAAAATATAAATCTACTACTATAAATACCCCTTTATTTTCATGTAATAGGCATGTTGTTTTTAAGTTTTAAGAATCAAATTTCAAGTTCAAATGTCTTCAAGTAGGATTAGAATTTTAAGTCTGAAGTTTTTAGATACAAGTTTGGTGTCTTACGTTTGGAACTTCGAGACGATTGTTGAATTGTGCTTCTTTATTGTTGCAATAATCAAGTGAGTTTCTTCCTATCAACGTTGTAAGTATTAATTTTTGCTTTTATTTATGAAATCTATTAATTTAATTATATACATGATAGGCTAAAACCACCACAACTAGGGTTATGGGAATGATGACGAATTACCACAAATAGGTTAAAACACTTAGTGATTCTTGAACGGGGTTTTATGAATGTATTATTTTTCCCTTCGTTTTGATTGATTCTTGACGGTTGCAAATTTTAGGACTTGCCTTATACTTACTTACCGGATCAAGGAAGTAAAGAATGGGAAAAGGGATTAACAACGGAGATTTGAAGCTACCAATCCTTATCTAATAGCTTGAACTTGTCCGGGGATAGCTAATCCGATATTATGGGTAAGGGTCAATTAAAGTACACCCATAGACGGACAAAGTTGCGTGGTGAAAATCATCTAGACAGGGGACCAACAATTTAGGTGAACCTAACTTACCAATATTGCATGCTAAGCACCGGAATAAATCACAAGTATAAAACGCCTTGTGGTTATGAAGTCATGGGGAACACTTACCCTAGTTAGTTGCATTAATTTGGAAACAACAAACAACTTTTCAACATTGTTATTTATTACTTTTACAAATTTTCCCCTCTTAGGAAATAATTAACTAAAAAGCTTAAGCCCTAGCGTTCTTCTACATTCTTCCGTATTATTTGTGGGATCGACCCCAACCTCTAGTTGGCTTCTTTATTGACAACGTCCACTTCAAACTTTTTTAAGAAGTGTGAGTTTGAGAGTTATCAGGGTCCTCCAATGACTCGTGGTGAGAAGTGAAGACTCGTGGTCACCAGTCATGGTTTGGGTTGCAAGAATTTCCAGTTCACTTAACGAATGAGTACCACGACTCATTTGAAGCAACCACGAATCATGGTGCGGCTCGTGGAAAGGGATGTTCAGGATTTATCAAGGGACTAACAACGTTAGATCCTACGATCCTTGAGAAGAGACCACAACTCGTTCTGTTGAGTCGTGGCTAGAATTTAAAGTCAGATACTGGGAAGTGCAGACAACGGACCGTACCACAAGTCTTGGTAGCATCCAATAACTCATAGGTACTCCCATGGGATCAATCAGTGAAGGTTTTCAGGGTGATTTCATTAAGGGTATTTTCGACTTTCCTATGCTCTAGGGCCCTAAACTACGTCATTTTATGTAATTTTCTGGGAATAATAATATAGGTTAAGTTCCCTTGCATAAGCTATTCCCACGCATGCAAATTAAGAATATTTTAGAGAGATCAAACATAGTTCAAGCTCTTCTCCATCAAATCTCCCTTGGGTATTCAAAGAACCTTAGAATCTGACCTTACCCAGGTATGTAGGGTTACGAATGGGTGTTTCCATTCACATCCATGCCCATTCTCCATTAACTTATGAAAATTTATCAAAAATCTTATGGGGTTTTGAATTCAATTTTATGAAAATCTAACGATTTACTAATGCGTTGTTATGATTTGTGATTTACATCATATTTTATGGATTTTGATAAGATTTTACAACTATTTTTTCTTATAAAATTATTGATCTCGATTTCTACTCAATTAAGCCTAGTTATGCATGATCTATGATGAATAAATTTATGATATACACTTTTGTTATACCCCAAGAACCCAAGGATTAGGCCCACAAGTTAAAACGATGAAAAACTGAAATTTCACACTAGGTCACAGGACGAACAGTGTAGTGGCTCGTGAGGAGTGACCACGACTCGTGAGGTGACTCATGGTCAAGCAAGGAGGTGGATTGGTCTGGAGGACACCACGGGAATTACCACGAGTTGTGGTGTTATACCTCGGGAATTCAAGAATTGGACCCGAAAGTGAATTAGGAGAAAATTGCAAAAAATGTTGCAACAGTTGCAGAACGAGTCACTTAATGACTCGTGAAGAGGCCAACCGAGTCGTCAAGTGACTCGTGGGGAAAGCCTGAGATGTTGAAGGAGTCGAGGTCCTCACGGGTGATGTAACGACTCATTGTCAGACACCACGAGTCGTCAGGTCTGTTGTGGGGAGGTCCTAGAGAGAGATAGTGAAGCTTATCCAGTGTACCTAATGGGTGGTACCTAACAAGTCTTCAGTCCTAACGACCCGTTAGGAGGGCCTTCACCAAGCCAATTGAATTTTCATGAATGATGAGGCAGTGTACTTGACGGGTGAACCAACAGATCATGTGCCCTAGTAACGAGTCGTGAGGTCGTCCGTTAGGACCCCCTTGACAGTTATTTTCAACGATTTCAGTAAGGGCTTTTCCGTAATTTATAAGTTCTAAGGGCCTATACTACGTCATTTTAAGCTCGTAATAGAGGGTTTTAAGCTGAGAAAGACCCATATTAGGCCATTTCTTCATGCATGCAAGGTTTAAGGCACGAGGGGAGTAAATTGAGAAGAATTTCAAGCTTTTCAAGGGAAATCTCAGCTGGGCAATTAGAAAGAGTTAGGATTCTTCATTTCCAGGTATGTAAGGCTATAAGTGTATAGCATTTCAAGGGAAAATTTTTGGTGATTATTTGACATTTTTATTCTAGGTTAATGAAAGTACGGGTTGTATATTGGTCGTAGATGACAAGGGAAATGTGTACGATCAAAAAACCAAAGAGTATGTGAAGTTCATAAGTAAGGGTCAACTTTAAATAATCATATCTCCCAATATATAATAAATTATAAGACCCACTATCTATCAAATTAATGGTATTTGAGTTTAGTTTTTAGAACATCAAACCGCTTCTCAATCGGAGTTCAAAGTAAGAAGTTATGAGCATTTTACCGAAGCATCGCGAGCTGTGACGCGGGCATGATGCCCTAGCGCCTCCACCGCCCTATTTACTTAAAATATGATTTTTCACTTGTAGAAAACATTTTCAGCTAAATCCAAATAGACCATCTTGCTAAGGATTCCATTTCTCTATCAATTCCAGCATCTAGGATAAAGAAAATCAAGGAGGAACATCAGGCAAAGTTTAAGAAAATCACAAGATAAGTTGAGATTACTTTTCCATGTGTGTTAGGGGCTGTTTTGGAGCTCGTTTTGGCACGGTTTTGAAGAAGTTATTCTGAGTTTAAAACTCTATTTGGACTGCCTATATATCCATCTTTGATTAGCTGTTGAAATAAGTAGAAACGATAAGGATTTTTCCCCTTTTAAATCTCTCCAATTGCAAAGCAAAAATCTGGAAATTGGCAGCTAAGTGAGCTGCCGATGGACTATTTGTGAGCTGAGTTTTGCTCGTTTTCCTTAGGCGTTTTGGCTGTCTCTTTTTCTGGAATTATACGTCATATTGAGGGGAAGAATTACAGAAAAACTAAGGAAAAATTTCCTCTTGTTTCTCCCTCAAAAGTTAGTGAAAACTAGTTGAGAAAATGGCTAAATGTTGTTGATGTTGCCATGTGTTGTTGTTGCTATTGTGACTGCCTCTGGTTAGGTATTTTGGCTGCATTAGTTTTGCTATAGATTAAGCTTGTGGTTGGACTGTAAAAACACTGGATTAAGGAGGTTGAAGGCTGATCATTGAGATAGGAAATCGGCTAGAGAAAAGTTCATTGGAGAAAGGTATGTAAGGTGCCCCGTCTATCGTTCTTTTAAGCACGATTCGTGCGTTGTGAATCGACTGAGCTAGCAACCTATTTAAAAGTCTTGAGGCAGTATGTTAAGCTTCATTTAAGCTTTAAATTTCCATGTTTTATTGAGGATAAATGTTAAGATTATGCCTAGCTTAAGTGGGACATCTAAAGTGTGATATTGTGTTGATTGTTGTCATAGTTGTACATTGAGTTGGAGACCCCTCAGCTTGGGCATGGTTAGCTGGTCCTTACTGTATGTCATGTGTATATATATATGTGATGTTAAATGTGTTTAAAGGTGTGGTTTCTATCTGAAATTGGTGAAAGAGCCAAGATGAGGACGTGTAAATGATTTTAAGCCACGTAAAGACGTCGCAAGCTATTAAAGGTAAATGAGCTTATCGAATTAGGATTACCTGGTTATGGTTGTCCTTTATCTTATTTGTATGTTATGAAATATGTCAGTCCAAGGGGAGATTTCATAATCCCTTTCCCTTAAGCCGAACGATAAGCTAGCGAATTTCTGAGCTCTAATGTCCCTTGAACACGATCTATAAATTTTGTTGAAACTCTTAGGTCATCTGTATTTCTTTATGATTTATAAAAGTTTTGAATACATGCATTTAAGTTCTATTTTCTAGCTTTACATGTTATATGTACTCAGTTCCAGTTATGCATTACTAAGGAGGCCTATGCAGGCCACATGTTTAGTATTCGTCATTTATATGTTGTACGTACTGAGCTGGTCCAGTATAAGCCATATCGGCTCCATTTATGATTTTGTCTAAGATTTATTGATTTTACCCCGGTGTGGTACATCGACTGGAGGTCTTGTTATTTTTTCCTGGTGTGGTACACAGGCTGAACGGATTTTACCTCGGTATGGTACACCAGCTGGAGGCATTTTTATTTTTATCCCGGTGTGGTACACTGGCTGTACGGATTGTATATAGATTTTATGGTCGGCTTTCTGCTGGAATTTTAGTTATAGTCTTTGTTGTGCATTAGATGGTTGCATTTACACTTCAACAATGAGCTATTGTCAAGTTTCTATTTTTCAGGATTCTGGGTTGTTACTACTCCTAATTTCTGGCTTAGTTATAATTTTCATCTTAAATGTTTACAGTTTTCAGCCTTACATACCGGTACATTTTATTCGTACTGACGTCCCTTCATCTTGGGACCCTTCCTGCAATCATGCTGCAGGTACAAGCTGAGGCTCAGATCATCGGACATAGTAGGAGCCAGGTTTCAGCATAATAGTGGTATGCTCATCTCTTCCAGGAGCCATTTCATAGTTTGGACTATTTTCAGTTTTGTGTACAGCATGGGTAAGCCAGGGCCCTGTCCCGTGCATTTCAATTTTTTTACTCTGTAGATGCTGATGTGGACTAGTTTGTATAGTAGTGTGGGTTGTGTAGTCGTATTGGTTTTTCATTGCCTTTCTTAGCTTTATTGTAGCCTTGTCGGCTTTCCATGTTGCATATTTCTAATTGTCAAGGCATTATTGGCCCAGTATTTATCTTGGTTGGTTGTGACAAGTTGCTTGGTCATCCTTAGTGTTACATTTATAGATGCTATATAGCCGGCTTCTCGATCGATCATGAATCGAGTGCCATTTGCGCCCTACCGCAGTTTTGGGGCGTGATAGACTTGGTATCAGAGAGAATTCATGTCCTAGGGAGTCAACAAAGCCGTGTCTAGTAGAGCCTTGCTTATGGGTATGTTGTGCACCATACTTATAATCAGGAGGCTACAGGACATTTAGGAATTGTTTCTTTTCTTTTACTAATAGCTCGTGCTATAGGTCGAGCTCATAAGTATTGTGATATCTAAATCGTGTTATTATTTCAGAGTATGCCTGTGAAAAGGAAGATGACTAAGAGGTTGATTGGCACAGCCGTTGGGAGGGTACTAGTCTCCCTCCAGTTGATCAGAGAGACAGGTCAGAGGCTCAGAGTGAATATCCTGCCCCAAGTATTATAGTTCCTCCCGCACCAGCCAGAGCAATGGCAGATAGACCTCCAGTTCCTCCCGCACCAGCAGTACATGAGGGTAGTAGAGTGGGAGACCCTCCTACGCCCGTGGTACCTCCAATATTTCTAGAAGTACAGGTCTTGAGGGAGCTATTCAGCTGATGGCTCGTATAGCCGTAGTTCAAGTGCGATGATTGGAGGCGATGGAGAGATATAGAGGCCAGACAACTGAGAGTTCCACGGCCCGTGAGTTCTTGAGATTGAGCCCTCCCATATTCACCGGATCAGACCCGAGTGAGGATCCTCAGGACATTATCAATCAGACTTATAGGGTGTTAAAGGTGATGCGAGCTACAACTACTGAGGAAGTAGAGTTTGTGGCCTTCAGACTACGTGATGTGGCCATATTGTGGTATGAGGTTTGAGCTCAATCCAGAGGAGCCGATGCACCACCAGCTGAGTGGGAAGAGTTCTCTGAGGCCTTTATGTACCACTATGTACCTTGGGAACTTCGACAGGCTCGAGCTGAGCAGTTTTTGTACCTAGAGCAAGGAAGTATGAGTGGGCATGAGTATTGTCTTCGGTTTAATTCTCTTTTCAAGTATGCTCCTCACATGGTTCAGACGATGGAGGATAGAGTTCATCGGTTCGTCTTCGGGTTGGGGCTTTATATAGCTCGAGATTTCTTGGGAGTATCTACTCAGGAGCACATGGACATTTCACGAATTCAGGCTTTCGCCCAAAGGGCAGAGGATTTGGTTCATCAATTACGAGATACTCGGAGACAGCAGGAGCAACGAAAGAGAGCTAGGATAGCGGGTCCTTAAAGAGGGCCACAGGGTGACGCAGGGGCTCAGTCAACCAGGTAGTGAGTTAGGCCAATAGGGAGTGCCCCACCTCAGTTTCAGGGATAGAGAAGAGACCAAGGCCCAGCTCTATCTAGCTCTTGACAACAGGAGCGGGCAGGGAAGAGGCGACCACCATTGTCGCCTTGTCCCCAGTGTGGGAAATCTCATTCAGGTCAGTATCATCAGGGGCAAAATGTATGTTATCGTTTTGGGTAGCCAGGGCACTTTAGGAGGGATTGTTCAGATAAGGTCGAGGCGGATCAGGCGCAATCAGAGGTTGCTTCTTCATCCTCCGTTCAACCTCCCAGACTTGATCTTCAGCTAGCAACAGGCCGTGTCAGAGGCAGAGGGAGAGAGGCTTCTAGTTCTGGGGTAACCTAGAATCGATTTCATGCTTTGGGCGGTCGACAGGACCAGGAGGCCTCACCTAATGTTGTTACAGGTACTCTGATTATTTATTCTCGTGCAGTATATGTATTACTTGATAATGGTTCTATACTTTCTTATGTCACACCATTGTTTGCGAGTCAGTTTGAGACAGTACCTGAGTTATTATCTATACCATTTGTTGTTTCTACGCTAATTGGCGAATCTGTGTTAGCTAGACGAGTTTACCGAAACTACATAGTATTGGTATGGGATAGATAAACCTTAGCTGATCTAGTTGAGCTTGAAATGGTTGATTTTGATCATTTTTGGTATGTATTGGTTGGCAGCATGTTATGATAATTTTGATTGCAGAGCTAAGGTTGTCATATTCAATTTTCCCAACGAGACAGTCCGGGAATTGCAAGGTAATGTCACTACGCCTAAAGGTACGTTTATTTCATACCTTAAGGCTCAGAATTTGATATCAAAAGGTTGTATTTCTCACTTGGTTCGAGTAATAAACTTGGAATGTGAGCCTACGACTCTCAAGTCAATTCCTATTGTAAATAAGTTACCTAAGGTCTTTCATGATGCAGGATCGGGTTCTCAGGTTTATCCAGGTTCGTAGCCGCTTATCAGAGTTAGTATTTGCTTGCTTGGTGAGTATTTATCCTCCGAGGACTATACTTTCAGTTATTTTGAGCGTACTTTCAGTTTAAGTATTTTTGAGCTAGTTGGGGGTGTTGTCCCATCAACACGTCCATATTAGAGGCTTATCTGACTTAGACATGTATTCAACTTCCGATGTTCATTCTTCTGTTATGTTAAGTTAGTCTTCCGCTAAGTTTATATTTATGTTTCCTTGATGTTTATTGAATAAGTTAGTGAATGCTTATGCCATGGGTTGACTTGGGGTCTCTCGGGGTCCCTTGTCCCGTGTCTACGATTCGAGTCTCCTCTTGAGTCGTGACACGTGGTCAGGCCACACGACTCGTGAGGTCACCCGTGGCCCGAATTAGATGGTTGGAAAGGACAGTTGGGCAGTGTATACCACGAATGGTGACCACGAGTCATGGTCACTCACCATGATTTATGGTGTCCTTCGTGGGATCCCGGGGTGGAATTTTGGTAGTGCACCTCAAACTCAAGCCATGAGTCGTGGTCCCTGGAGATGAGTTGTCCAGTCCCTCGTGGGGACTGGCAGTCAGCAAAAATTATGTGATTTAAGTAAGGGCTTTCGTAATTCCTAAGTTCTACAGTCCTATACTACGTCATTTTAACATCAGAAAGAGTGGTTTAAGAGGGGATAAACTAGCCTAAGTCCTCATTCATGCACACAAAGGCTTGGAGAGGTTATAAAAGGGTTATAAAAGTGTTCTTCCTAAAATTCCTCTGGGGAAAACTAGGGAAGTTAACAACCGGCTATTCTCAAGTATGTAGGGTTCTCAATGGGTGATTTCTTCCACACCTATGCCCCTCCTCTATGATTTTTACAAAAGTTTCATAAAAAACTCATGGGGTTTTGTAATTGATTTATATAAAATCTAATGATCTGATTATGGATTTTTCGATTTTAGTCTTATCATAATCTATGGATTTGTGATAAGCTTTTGTGATTTAAATTGATTATTATACTATCGATTTGGAATTCTATGTAACTAAGCCTAATTATGCATGCCCCATGATGAATAGATTTATGATTTACCTAGCCATTGATGATATTTATAAATCCAACATGAATTATGATTTAAATCTTTAATTTGTTATGTTACCCATTATGATTTTATGAAATTCAAGCTATATGCATGATCTATAAGTTCGTATGAACCTTATGAATTATGAATTATGTTTTGGCCGACTCACAGGTATCGTTTCATGGATAGTTCATGTATGTACAAATATGATTATGATTATCATGATTTAAATAGCCCATGAATTCGTGCATATTATACTATGAGCACTATATAGATTTTAGGAGTAGTATCGAACACCGAGTAGGTTATGGGCCTAGGTTCTGCCCCAGATCTCAAAAACTACGTGCCATCGTAGGTAAGTTGGGACCTCCTATGGACTTTACCCGGCCCAAATGGCCTTTTTATGGTGATATCACACTTTCATGGTTCTACCCTTGGCAAGGTATGGACACCCTCCCGACTATGGTTACAAGTCGGGTTTCATGTGTGCTCATATGGGGTATGTCGGTTAAGAGAATCTCCTATTATTCCTCATGATTTATGTATATTTATGATTATGTATATGGGCTCAAGTCATGTTATATAAGTCTTTTCTCTTATGATTATGATTATAACTGTATTACGAATGTTTTGGAAAACCTTGAGCTTTATGTTATGTTATGATGATTTTGATACGAGTATGATGTCCTACTTTTATGATCATTTATGAAACTTTCTATATTTTAAACATCTGTTTTACTTACCTTGCATACTTGGTACATTCTAAGTACTGACCGCATACTTTCTATGCTATATTGTTTCATGATACAGGACCCGACTCTCAGGCTCACCCTCCTCAATAGTGTTTCAGAGATTGTTATCAGTGTACTTGGTGAGTCCTCATGTTCCGAGGGCCGTATATTTAGATTCTATGGTTTTCTTTCAGTTTCAGAATTGTTGGGTTAGTTGGGGAGTTATCCCACCAACCTGTCTTTTATGATAAGAGGCTTTATAGACTATCAGTTGTATTCAACCGTCATGTATGAATGTTGATCGTCCTTTTTCCTTATTTATG
Source organism: Datura stramonium (assembly GCA_018107945.1). Classification (NCBI taxonomy): domain Eukaryota; kingdom Viridiplantae; phylum Streptophyta; class Magnoliopsida; order Solanales; family Solanaceae; genus Datura; species Datura stramonium. The sequence continues at coordinate 40,160 of JACEIK010002625.1, forward strand.
ACATGTTTACGTTTTCTTATGTTAATTCTTCCACTTATCTGATTGAATTAGATGTATGCTTATGCCATGGGTTGACCTGGGGTCTCTCGGACCTCTTTGTCCCATGTCTACAATCCGGGTGTACGTTCGGGTCGTGACAACTTCATTTGTTGATATTTACAAACCCAACATGATCTATGATTTGAAATATGGATTTATTCAATTACCCATAATGATTTGATGATTTATAAGTTATATGTATGATCTACAAGTATGCATGAAACCTATGATTTATGAATTATATTTTGGCCGACTCACGGGCCTTATGGCATGTCTAGTTCACATATGTATGAGTATTTTTATGATTTTCATTATTTAACTAGTCCATGAATTCATTCATATTATACTATAAGCACTATATATGTTTTGGGAGTGGTATTGAACACCGAGTAGGTTCGGAGCCTAGGTTCTGCCCTGGATCTCATAAATACGTGCCATTGTACGTATGTTGGGACCTCCCTTGTGACTGTCCCTGGTCCAAATGGCCCTTTTAATGGTGATATCACACTTTCATGGCCCTACCCTTCGCAAGGTACGGACACCCTCCCGACTAGGGTTACAAGTGGGGCTTCATGTGTGCTCATATGGGGTATGTCCGTTAAAAGAATCTCCCACTATTCGTCATGATTTATGCATGTTTATGGTTATGTATATTTGCTCAAGTTATGTTCAATATAGTTTTTCTCTCGTGATTATGATTACAAATGTATTATGAAAGTTTTGAAAACCTTGAGCCTTATGTTATGTTATGTTACGATATTTATGATATGAGCATGATGTCCTACTCTTATGATGTTCTTATGAGTTTTTACATACTTTAAATGTCCGTTTTACTTACCTTTCTACTCGTTACATTCCACATACTGATCACATATTTTTATGTTGTATCATTTCATGATACAGGGCTCGGCTCTCAGGCTCATCCTCATCCTTAGTCCATCCCAGAGTTTTCTTTCAGCTCTATTGATGAGTCCTCATATTTCGAGGGCCATTTGATTAGATATGTGTGATGTTCCTTGTTTCAGTTTTTTGCTGGGTTAGTTGGGGATGTTGTCCCATCAACCCATCTTATACAATAGAGGTTTTCAGATAGTATGTAGTACTCAACTTATGTGTATGTCTAGTACTTCAGAATGTTATGATATGCTATATTATGTTTACATTTCCATCATGTCTTATGTCCAGTCTTCCGCTTAAAGTGAATGAAGTTAGATGTATGCTTATGCCATGGGTCGACTTGGGGCCTCTCGAGGTTCCTTGTCCCGTGTTACGATTCGGGTCTACATTCGGGTCGTAAAAATCAAATGGGTCATTAAGTGTCATAACGATCCCTTTTCCAGCAGTTTTTCCTTCTTGTTGACGACTCAACAAATGACTTGTTAAGTGATTTAATGAGTTGTTAAGTCTTCCGTTTCCTCTGGGAATTAATTTTTAGTTGCTCAACTTTGTTCTCCTTTTTCTCCTAGTTCCAACGACACACAAAATGAATCATTGTCAGTCTTGATGTGTTTCCGAGTATACTCTTTATAATTATAATTTTCTAAAAGATATATTTATAATTATCTAAACTAAAAAGACAAAAGAAAAATCCAATGAATAATTAACAAAAGAAAGAGAAGATTTTATTTAATGTTATCAATGATTTGAATCAATCTAAGACTATGGATTGCTAGAAATCATGTTGCGTATTCACTTTGTTATCTTACAATAATAATTGAATTATTGATTCATATGGTTAATTGTATGGTTATGGTCTTCTGAGCCCTAATAATCTATTCACATGCAATTCTATATCTATATTCCTATGATATAAATAAATCATGAGAACAAAATTAGCTTCTCCCATTTAATAATTGAGCAAGGCGTTCTAGGTATATTTGTATCCTAGTTGTAAATCAATTATCAGTTTAACATCAAGAAAAGATCATACTCCCTATATTCTTGTTCTATCTTATTTATCCTTCTTCCTATTTCACAACAAGATTATGGATATATTTCAATGGTCAAGAAGCATTAAAATAGTAAGCATAAGAATATAAGAACAACTACTATGATAATATGCAATTTAACTCAAGTTCATACCGCAAAAATTGTTCCATTACCATAATTCTATAACGAGAAGTTTATATCCATATAGACATGGAGTAAATACAAGAAATCATCAAAAGAACTATGTAAAAATAAATAACAAAGAGAAGAAAAGATAAAACTTAAATTCTCTAGCCTCCATGGTGACTCCTAGCTTTTCCTTGGTCAATTGTTGTGTTTTAAAATATTTTTAATGACTATTTAAAACTATAGAAAAAATTCAACATAATAAATTGAGTCCAAAATGAATTGTAAAATAAAAATTAAGTTAGGAATTGTAATACCCCAAAAAGTCTCTAATATTAGATCCGAGACTTGCAGCCAAAACTAGTCGAAATGATTTTTACACCAGGTCATCCAATGACTCACAGGAAGAACTATACCTAGAACCGATGAGTCGTTGTTTTTTTCCATGGTATGAGACTTCAGAAAAATAGTAAAAATCACATGGAATCGATGAGTGGATTGTATGACCCATCGTTTGATTGTACCAGTCATTGTTTCTAGTCGTTGAAGCAGGTGATAACGTCCAAAATTTAATCTTCATTACAAAAGAGCATACACGGTCATTGTATCAAAATAAATATCCCGATGGATGTCGGGGTCGAATCCCACAGGGACTAGTGAATGATATGCACAAGTGTTGTTTGGTAAATTGAATTTAGCTTGCACCACTTGAATGTAACAAGAAAATAAACATTTTGGGGGAGATTGAGATTAACAATAGAGTATAAATTCTAATTTGGCTAATTAAGATAGCAAAATGACCAAGGTTGTTGAAAATAATGTAGAAGACTAGAGGTCTGGTGTAGATGATATGATAACTAAATAGAGTCATGCTAGCTGATCTCATGAGTTCAAGTTGTGTAAGTAACCTCGGGCAAGTAGTCATTTGATGTTTTTCAACCTCCTAAATGCCTATGGCTAGAGTTCTTTCAAACCGCTAGACTCCATTAAAGCAACCCGATCAGATTTGGATTAATAGCTGCACTAATTTTTAGCTATTAGCTATCAATTAGGAATGAGAATATGATTTTGACTATTTCTAGCCCAACTTCACAATCTCACATCCATTTCCACCATTAAATTCTCTCGCAATACCAAATTCTTATTTTTCAAGCAAAAATCAAGTAAGAACAATTAGATCCACAGGAACATCCATGGATATTCAATTACATATTGAAGAGAATTTAACATATTTACACTAATTAAACAACATTAATATTACTTTAGCAATACCCAATCTAATTAAGCATTCATCACCACACACCTCTACTTAATGATTTTGCTACTCATAGTTAAGAAATTCAAAAGCGTATTTAATGATAAACTCATTGAATTCAATAATAGGAATAGCAAAATCAAATTCAACAATAAGTCTTCAACAATGGTAAGCAAGAGGAAGAAGAAGAAAAAGAAAAAAAATCTTTACAATTTCCACCAATAGAATTCTTACTTTATTCTTCTACAAAGAGAATGTTCTTTAAAAGCTAAAAGTTAAGATTTGATGGGTACAGAGTACTTATCTCTATAATATATCAAAATGTAGGGTATCCACTTCTCTTTTTTTTTGAGTTGGACATTTTTACCCTTGATTAGCATTCAGGCCCTTGCGGAAGTACCGGCGGCTCACCGGTTACATTCCGAGACCAACCAGCTATAATTAACTGCTCCTTCAATGTGTTCCAGTGGCCTTAGGCGATTCCTTCGGTGTTTCACCGGCCTCCACCAGCGCATCGTCAATCCATTTTTCTTCGATCTAGAAAATTCAGGTGTCATTCGACGAAAGGTCGCCGGTTAAACATCACGTTCGCCAGTTTCTATAATTCCCAAAGGCAGTTTTCATCAGCTTTTCACCGACATTTCGCCGGTCTTCTTTAGTGGAGCACCGATTTTCATCCGACTTCCTTCTTTTTACCCCATTTCTTGCTCATTTCTACAAATTAGATATTTGCACATAAAAAGACAAACAGCACATAAAATCCATCTAACTGACATGAAAACTAGGCTAAAGCTCATGCTTAAAAGCCTAATGAGTTGGTAAATTACCAACTCATCAATCCCCAAACTTGAACCATTGCTTGTCCTCAAGTAATGTGGTTCTCATCAATTGCAAAACATGTCACTCCACTAAAGTTTAAACATCAATAACCACCTGGTTTATGACAACCAAAAATGGCTAACCAACTCACCGAAAAAGAAAAATAAATTCCCCTAAAAATAAGAAAATGGAGAGATTTGAAGAGGCCACCACCATTCAAAAGCATGATTCACAAGATCTTTCATTTTGCAAAATGAGGGCATAACTTCTCCATGATGTACACATAGAATCTCAATTCATAATCATTGCACATTCAAAGCTTGTCTAGAGCTTGCATTTCTCATGCCCATGCACAAATTTACCTTTAATGCAACTCTGTCCTCAAAAGTGATGATGCCATTCACCAAGGAGAAAATCCCTATTTTTTCATGAAATCAATGCATTCACACAAGGGATTGCATAAGGATAAGATTGCACTCACTCTCCCAAAAGAAATCTTCATGCATACAACTTGACCCATAGGCTTTCCCTTCATGTAATTCGCCACTACTGTAGAGCAACTGCACTTAGAATCACTTAGGACTTGTGGGCCATAATGTAGGCTAGGGATAAAGGTAGGATGAATGTTTAGCTTTAGTGACTAATGTCTCCCTAATGCCTTTATAAACACTAACATCCCATCATCTTATTGAGATCGCTCCGCTTATTTCTCCTTGTTCATAATTTTTATCTTTTCTCTAATATAAGCCACCCTTATAACACCCATGAATTTCACATTTAGTCTTATCAATGCAAGAGATAGAACCTTTTGGTCTTTCAACCCATCGATTCATTCATTTAATCACAAATTTGGTGCTACCTCACATTGGATCTGTAATATTCAAACACCCTAAGATCAAACCCAGGAGTTGAAATAGAGAAAATAGAATTTTCTGCATCAGGTCACAGGACGAGTAGTCCAGTGACCCATCAAGAATACCACAAGTAATTAAGTGACTTGTGGCGGGGGAGATTGAGTATGACTGGAAATTTTATATTTGGGGTGACCACGGGTGTGACCACGAGATATGGTCAGCCTCATGATTCGTTAGGTCAACCATGGTAAAAGGTGGTCTGAAGGATGAAGGGTAGCAGGCAGTGCACCTAACGGGTCATCACCACGAATCGTCAGGTACACCACTAGTCGTGGTGTCCCTCGTGGTAACTCTCAAAAGGGATTTGGTAGTGCAGGTAACGAATGGCAGACCACAGATCATGGTCCAGGGAACGAGTCGTCCAGTCCCTTGTTGGGACAAGCAGTGTGTTTTTCCCTGTGAATTTATTAAGGGCTTTTCCGTAATTTCTAAGTTCATAAGGCCTAACCTATGTCATTTTAAACTCAGAATAGTATGTTTTAAGAAGGTCTAAGCCATTCTAAGCCTATTCTAATTCACGCATGCAAGTTTAGAGGTTTGAGAGGTGATCAAGCCTAGTTCGTCAAAGTTCTTCCTCAATTCTCTTTGGGAAATCAAGGAAGTTGTGAAATCAGATCTCTTCAGGTATGTAAGGCTATTAATGGGTGCAATAGTTCACACCATGCCCAATTCCCTCTCAATTCATTAAAATTCTAATTAATGGATCTAAGGGGGGTTTTTCCCATTGTGTGAATTTTCTATATATCAATCATGGGTATGATCTAAGCATGTTTTCAATATTGAAGTATGATTAATGGGAAGAGTTTACAATGTTTTAAATTATAAATTATGTTTTCAAGTTTTTTAAAAGTATGATGCCTATCAAAGAAACTCCATGAAAGTTGAGATCTATGAGGTATCTGTACAAGCATGATGTGATGTTTATGAAGAAAGTTTTATTTTGAATTACCTAAGTCTATGTTCATGTTTTCAAAGTGAATCAAGTTGATTTCAAACAAGTTAAGTATTGGGAAAGCCCATATGATCAAGTATGTTTTACAATGTTATGTAATTAGCTTACCACATGGTTTTGGAGTCTAGACGCCCAATTATGTTCATCTTATGATATGGTTTAAGTCAAGACTCCTCATGTTATGATTCAGATTTATGCATGTATGTTATGAGACAACTTCGTCGATAGATGATGGTTTAGCTTTCTTGAAAAATGATGGAGAGCATTGATGAGCCCGCAAGTGTATGGGTTGTGCAAGTAATACAGTGGCCCATTTTAAGAACCGGAATGTCGAACCTACAGGGACTGGACTACAGGGTAAAATCTCCTCAAGTGTCAATTTACTGTAACTCTAAAAATGAAGACAACAGTGT
>JACEIK010002625.1:55444-69851 GCA_018107945.1 Datura stramonium
CCCTACAATTTACACGAGAATGTACTAACATTGTTGGCTAAACAAGGCAAAACCGATGCATTTGAGTATCACTTGGGCATATAAATATGCCCCAGATCAAGCATATGCATGTCTTTGGGAGAATTGTCTAGCACCAGGTAGGCTAAGGGTTAGACAACCCTATGCCTCAAAACTATGTGCTAATATAGGTATGTTCAGATTATTTAGCACCTCCCTTGTGAGCTTCCCCTGTCCCCAAGGGGGGCTTCAACTTGATATCGATATCATGGTAGTGTTCTTAGCCCTAGCAAGGCTTTGGATGGATTTGCCCACTTGAATGAGATATTCGGGACCACATAAGCTCTACTATGGTAATGTCGGTTATATGACTAGTCTCCCATTGTTCCTCATAATTTCAGTTATGCATGTTCCTCAGTCATGATATTATTTTTTCAGCAGGTTTGACCCAATGTATAGTTATGATTATCCGTTTCCATCTTTGGCTCATTCCATTTAGTTCTGATATTCAATTATATTCAGATCATGATTTCAGAAAATAGCATGCAAGTCCCACTCTCATAATCTTATCTTGATTATGTTTTATAATATGCATGATTTATGATTTTACTTACTTAGCGATTTTACTTACTTTGCATACTCGGTACATTCCACGTACTGACCGCATACTCTATGTTGTATCGTTTCATGATATAGGCTCCGATATCCAGAATTTCTCCCGCCGTTAGCCAGATTCCCAGCATTAGTACTTTCCGATCAGAGTCAGTGAATCCTCATCTCTTGAGGGCCTTTCCATTCAGATATGTTCCAAATTTTCAGTTTTTAGACTATAGTGAGTTAGTTGGGGTCTTGTCCCATGAACTTGTAAATATTATAGGCTTTTCGGACATAGTATGTATTCGGCTTCAGACTTGTATATGTATTTAGATGTTATGTATGTTCATACTTACGCTTTGTTAATTATGTTGATATTCTATTTTATTTGAATGAGTTAGATGTTATATTCATGCCAAGGGTCAACTCGGAGCCTTTTTCGGGGTTCTTTGTCCCATGTCTCGATTCGGGTAATTATTCGGGTTGTGACAAATATGGTATTAAAGCATTAGGTTTTGAAATATCCTAGGGTGTTTGAATGCTGCGTTAAGTAGAGTATTTTTCATGGATGTGATGTGCGCCACACTTATGACAAAGAGGCTACGAAACATTTAGGAAATGTCCCCTCCTTTCAACATCTATGTCGTGCGGTGAAATGTCTCTCTGTCCTTCTAAAACATGCTATATGCATTTGCAGAATCATGCTTCCATGCAGAGTTAATGGAAGAAGAAACATAAATGGAAATGGCCATGAGAATGGCAAAGGAGACGGGCACCAGCAGGCCCCAACAGTCCCTGAGGAGCATGTACCTGAGCCGGTTGCTCACGTGGAGTTCAAGGCAGCCATCCAGATGTTAGCTCAAGATTTTACTGCGCAGGTCAATTAGCAGGTGGTAGCGCATGTCCCTCCGAATGGAAATGCGGCGGCAATAAGAGTTAGAGACTTTATGAGGATGGACCCTCTAGAGTTCCTTCGGTCGAAGGTGGACGAGGATCCACATGAGTTCATTGACGAGGTTCTAAAGATCACCCAGATTATGAGGGTGACTGTGGAGGAATGCGCCAAGTTACCCTCGTACCAGTTGAAGGGGGTCGTGCACTTTTTGTTCAAGCAACGGAAGGATAGTAGGACAGTTGGAGAAGGCCCTATCNCTGAATTTCAGAATATAATGAATAACATATCTCGTACCAGTTGAAGGGGGTCGTGCACTTTTTGTTCAAGCAACGGAAGGATAGTAGGACAGTTGGAGAAGGCCCTATCAGTTGGGATGAGTTTCATGCCATTCTTTTGGATCGGTTCCTCCCTCGAGAGATAAGGGAGATTAAAGTAGCCGAGTTATGAACCTAAAGCAAGGAAAGATAACTGTTCAGGAGTATTCCTTGGAGTTCACATGCTTGTCCAAGTATACACCTGAGAGGGTGTCAAATTAGAGGGTTCGAGTGAGCCAGTTCGTGCATGGGGTAGCAGACTACCTAGTCAAGAATTGCCGGACCGCGATTCTTAATCAGGATATTGACTTTGCTCGGATAGTCCTGTACGCCCAATAGACGGAGGCGGTACAGATGAGTGAGTTGGAGAGAGTGGTGAAGAAGGCCAGGACTGATAGCTTAGGATTCTCCCAGCAGAGACCTAGTGGGTACTGTCATCAGTCCCACTAGAGATCTTCAGCCCCAGTTCCTTCAGCTATGAGTGTGCCATCCATATCCAAGCGCGATCAGAGTGGACGACCATTAGGCTCTAGAGGCCAGAGTAGTAGATTCGCAGAGACCAGCCCTCCTAAGTGTAGCAGATGTGGATGGAGGCACATGGGCCAGTGCTAAGCAGGTTTAGGTTCTTGTTACGAGTGTGGGAAGCCCGAGCATATCCTTAGAGATTCCCAGAATCCAGACTGGTTCAGGATAGGGGTTGAGGCCCAGTCTCCAATTCAGTAGCTCCACCAGCACGGCCATCTTAGTAGGGGTCATCTACCAGGGCGGGTGGTGGACAGCTTCAAAACAAGTTCTATGCCCTAGCATCCCGTCAGGAGCAGGAGGTCTCCCCAGATGTAGTCACTAGTATGTTTCGAGTATTCCACGTTGATGTATATGCATTGTTAGATCTAGGGGATACTTTGTCTTTTATGAATCCCTATGTTGCTAGTAGTTTTGGAGTCAGTCCCGAAATCTTATCAGAACCCTTCTCAGTCTCTACTCCAGTTGGTGGATCAGTTATAGCTAGACGGGTATATAGAAAATGCCCTATCACAGTACTTTAGAAAGTCACCACAATAAATTTAGTAGATTTAGCCATGACAAATTTTGATGTTATCCTCCGCATAGATTAGTTATATGTATGTTAAGCCTCAGTCAATTATAGAACTCGTGCAGTAGAGTTCAGATTTTCGGGTGAGCCATTCCTAGAGTGGAAGGGTAGTTTAGTTGTGCCTGTAGGTCGCTTCATTTCCTACCTTAAGGCTAGAAAAGTTGATTTCTAAGGGTTGCATGTACCATCTAGTTAGGGTTAAGGATGCTACATCTGAAACCCTGACTATCCAGTAAGTCCCTGTAGTGTGTGAGTACCCAAAAGTGTTCCTAGATGATCTATCGGGAATCCCTCCCGAGCAGGAGATTGATTTTGGTATTGACCTTCTTCCCAATACGCAACCTATATCTATTTCTCCTTACAGAATGGCTTGAGCCAAGATAAAGGAGTTAAAGGAGTAGTTGAAAGACCTTTTTATACAAGGGATTCATCAGACCTAGAAAATCCCCATGGGGTGCACCAGTTCTCTTTGTCCGCAAGAACGATGGCTCTCTCCGGATGTGCATTGATTATCAACAATTGAATATGGTCACTATCAAGAACAAGTATCCTCTTCAAAGGATTGATGATTTGTTTGACCAGCTTCAGGGTGCTAAGTGTTTTTCATAGATAGACCTCAGGTTCGGATAACATCAGCTCAGGGTTCGGGAGAGCGACATTTCGAAGATAGCCTTCAGGACTCGGTATGGTCATTAAGAGTTTGTAGTTATGTCTTTTGGACTAACGAATGGTCCTGCATCTTTTATGGATTTGATGAATAGGGTGTTCAAGCCATATTTGGATATTTTCATGATTATGTTCATAGATGACACCCTTATATACTCTAAGAGCAAGGAAGAGCATGCCGCTTATTTGAGGGTGGTGCTACAAACTCTTAAGGATAGCCAGTTGTATGCTAAATTCAGTAAATGAAAGTTTTGGTTGAACTTAGTGGCATATGTGGTGTCAAATGAGCATGTACAGGTAGACTCTCAAAAGATAGAAGCGGTGAAGAATTGGCCTAGATCGGTGAGTCCTGCGGATATTAGGAGTTTCTTGGGCTTAGCTGGTTATTATTAGAGATTTGTTGAGGAGTTTTCATCCATTGCAGCCCCGTTGACTAAGTTTACCCAGAAGAAAGTGAAATTTCAGTGGTTAGAGGCTTGTGAGAAGGCTTCCAAGAGTTGAAGACTCGACTCACCTCAGCACCAGTGTTAAACCTAGCCGAGGGTACCTATGGGTTTTTGGTATATTTCGACGCTTCAAGGATTGGACTTGGTTTTGTATTGCTGCAACATGGTAAGGTTATATCCTATGCTTCCAGGAAGCTAAAAGTTCATGAAAAGAATTATCCGACTCATGATCTCGAATTGGCGGCAGTAGTATTTTCCTTGAAGATTTGGAGACACTATTTGTATGGGGTCCATGTAGATGTGTTTATGGACCATAAAATCCTACAATATGTGTTTACCTAGAAGGATCTAAATCTACGTCAAAGAAGATCGTTGGAGTTACTCAAGAATTATGATATGAGTGTCCTTTACCATCCGAACAAGGATAATATGGTAGCAGATGCTCTTATTAGGCTTTCTGTGGAGAGTGTGTCCCATGTAGATGAGGGAAGGAAGGAGATGGTGAAGAAAGTGTATCGGTTTGCATGGTTGGGAGTTCGTTTAGTTGACTCGACCGATGATGGTGTTATTATGCAGAATGGGTCCGAATCATCTTTGGTGACCGATGTTAAGGCTACGCAAGAGGAGGATCCTATTTTGGTGAAGTTGAAGGAAGTCGTTCAGAATTAGAAGGTAGAGGTCTTCTCCAAAGGGGGAGATGGTGTGATCTGATATCAGGGTCATTTGTGTGTTCCAAATGTTGATGATTTGAGAGATCGAATCTTGCACGAGGCTCATGGTTCCAGATACTCTATATATCTAGGTGCCACCACGATGTACCATGACCTACGGGAATTCTATTGGCGGAATGGCTTGAAGAAGGACATAGCAGAGTTTGTGGCTAAGTGTCCGAACTGTCAACATGTGAACGTTGAGCATCAAAAACCTTGTGTCATGCTTCAAGATATTAGCATCCCTACTTAGAACTGGGAGGAGATCAATATAGACTTCATCACGGGGTTTCCTCGCACTCGTCAACAGTATGACTCCATTTGGGTGGTTGTGGATAGGTTGACTAAAGAAGCTCATTTCCTACCTATCAAAACTACTGATTCAACGGAGGATTATGCTAAGTTGTACACTCGGAAGTTAGTTCAGTTGCATGGAGTGCCCTTGTCCATCATATCAAATAGAGGTACTCAGTTTACCTCCCAGTTTTGGAGATCGTTTTAGAAGGGACTTGGTACTCAGGTCAAGCTTAGCACAACATTTCACCCGCATAAAGATTGTCAGGCCAAGTGGACTATTTAGACTCTTAAGGATATGTTAAGAGCATGTGTGATTGATTTCAAGGGTAGTTAGAATGATAATTTTCCTCTCATAGAGTTTGCATATAACAACAACTACCATTCCAGCATTCAGATGGCTCCATTTGAGGCTCTCTAGTGGCAGAGATGTAGATTGCCTATTGGTAGGTTTAAAGTCAGTGAAGCAGCGGTGATTGGTCCAGATTCAGTCCATAGGCTATGGAGAAAGTTTAGCTTATAAGGGACAGGTTGAAAATAGCTCAGAGTCGCCAAAAGTCCTATGCGGATTTGAGGAGGAGGGATCTTAAGTTTGAAGTTGATGATTGGTGTTTCTGAAGGTATCCCCCATGAAAGGAGTGAAGAGATTCAGGAAGAAAGGGAAACTCAGACCCCGTTATGTTGACCCGTACTGGATTGTGAAACGGGTTAGCAAGGTAGCATATGAGTTGGAGTTGCTCTCAGACTTAGCTTCAGTCCATCCAGTTTTTCATGTATCGCTCTTAAAAAAGTGATTGGGTGACCCGGATCTAGTTGTTCCGGTGGAGAGTGTGGGTGTGAAGGACAACCTTAGTTATGAGGAGGTTCCAGTGGAAATACTAGATCGTCAGGTTCGTAAGCTAAGAAACAATGAAGTAGCCTCTGTCAAATTCTTATGGAGGAATCAGCATGTTAAGGGAGATACGTGGGAACTCGAAGCAAATATGATGGCTAAATACCCTCATCTATTCCCTTCCAACTCAGTTTCATCTTGAGGTATCAGTTCCTCCTTAATACTCTATCCAGTTTCATGTTCCACTCATGTATCCCAGTTTCTTTCATGATAATGAATGTATGTGTGATTTAGGAATTTAGTTCAGTCATGTAGTTCAATTCGGAGTCAGTCACTCCATCAATTTTCAGTTCGTATGTTCAGTATTTGAGTATGATGTTTGAATTTCTCTACTTTTTAGTATGATTTTCAACATTCAAGGATGAATCTTCACAAGGGGGAGATATTGTAATACCCCAAACACCCTAAGATCAGACCTGGGATTAAAATGGAGAAAATAGAATTTTCTGCACCAAGTCACAAGACGAGTTGTTTAGTGACCCGTTAGGAAAACCATGACTCGTTTAGTGACTCAGGCGAGGGGTTTGATTACAACTAAAAATTTCAAATTTGGGGTAACCACGGGTGTGACCACGAGTCGTGGTCAGCCCCACATTTTGTTAGGTCATCCGTGGTCAATGGTGGTTTGAAGGATGAAGTGTAGCAGGCAGTGTACCTAACGGGTCATCACCACGAATCTTCGGGTACACCACGAGTCATGGTGTTCCTCTTGGTGACCCTCAGAAGGGATTTGGCAATGCAGGCAATGAATAGCATACAACGAGTTGTAGTCCAGGTCACGAGTCGTCCAGTCCCTCCTTAGGACTAGCAGTGTGTTTTTCCCTGTGAATTTATTAAGGGATTTTCTGTAATTCCTATGTTCCTAAGGCCTAAACTGCGTCGTTTTAAGGTCAGAGTAGTATGTTTTAAGAAGGGTTAAGCCATTCTAAGCCTATTCTAATTCATGAATGCAAGTTTAGAGGTTTGAGAGGTGATCAAGCCTAGTTCTTCAAAGTTCTTTCTTAATTCTCTTTGGGCTATCAATGAAGTTGTGAAATCAGATCTCTTCAGGTAGGTAAGGCTATGAATAGGTGCAATAGTCCACACCCATGCCCAATTCCCTCTCAATTCATGAAAATTCTAATTGATGGATCTGGGAGTTTTTACTTGATGTGTGAATTTCCTAAGTATCAATCATGGGTATAATCTAAGCATGTTTTCAATGTTGAAGTATGATTAATGGGCATATTTTACAATGTTTTAAATTATAAATTATGTTTTCATTTTTTCTAAAATTATGATGCCCCATCCATGAAAGTCCATGAAAGTTGAGATCTATGAGGTATGTGTACAAGCATAATGAGATGTTTATGAAGAAAGTATGATTTCCATTTACCCATGTCTATGTCCATGTTTTCAAAGTTAATCATTTTGATTTCAAACATGTTATGTATTAAGCAATCCCATATGATCAAGTATGTTTTACGATTTCATGTAATTAGCTTACCATATGGTGTTGGAGTCTAGACTCCCAATTATGTTCAGCTTGTGGTATGGTTTGAGCCAAGGCTCCTCATGTTATTATTTAGATTTATGCATGTATGTTACGAGTCAGCTTCATCAATAGAAAATATTTCAACTTCATTGAAAAATGAAGCAGAGCATATGCATGTTATTGGGAGTAGTGTCTAGCACTGAGAAGGATAAGGGTAAGTCAACCCTATGCGTCAGAACTACGCACCAACGTAGATATGTTCAAATTATTTGGGACCTCCCTTGTGAGCTTTCCCTATCCCCAAGGGGGCCTTCAGCTTGATATCGATATCATCGTAGAGTCCTTAACCTGACAAGGCTTAGGATGGCTCTGCCCAATTGAGTGTGATAGTTGGGACCGCATAAGCTCTATCGTAGTAATGTCAGTTATATGACTAGTCTCCCATTGTTCCTTATGATTTCAGTTATGTATGTTCCTCAGTCATGATATTATGTTTTCAACGGGTTTGGCCCAATATACAGTTTTACTTATGATTATCAGTTTTCAGCTTTGGGTCATTCGATTAAGTTATGATATTCAGTTATGTTCAGATCATGATTTCATAAAATAGCATGCAAGTCCCACTCTTAGAATCTTATCTTGATTATGTTTTATATATGACTGATTTATGATTTTACTTAGTTGTTTTACTTACCTTTCATACTAAGTACATGGCCGTAAACTCTATGATTTATCGTTTCATGATATAGGCTCCGATATGCAGACTCAGTCCCACCACTAGCCGAATTCCCAGCCTTAGTACTTTCCAATCAAAGTTGGTGAGTCCTCATCTTTCGAGGGCCTTTCCATTCAGATATGTTCCATATTTTCAGTTTTCAGACTATAGTTAGTTAGTTGGGGTCTTGTCCCATCAACTCGTCAGTATTAGAGGCTTTTCGAACATAGTATGTATTCAGTTTTATACTTATATATGTGCTCAGATGTTATGTATGTTCAGAATTCCGCTTTGTTAATTATGTTGATGTTCTATTTTATTTGAATCACTTAGACATTATGTCCATGCCATGATTCGACTTTGAGCCTTTCGGGGTTCTTTGTCTCGTCTCTCGATCCAGCCTATGTCCGGGTTGTGACAGGAGCTCTCATTATTCACTCTTCTGTTGCAAACCCCCAAACTTGGATTTTGCCTCATATCACATTCATTTCCTTATCTCTCCCCATTTTATGGGCTTCAAGCCCCATTTTTCATTAATCACTAGCATTTAGGGAGGATGGGTGCCAAAGAGAAAGATTAAAAAAATTGTCATTAGGCTTGTAGTGTGGTTTCCAAAGAAAGGTTCCAAGGTTCAAACGTTGGCTATCAAAGATTAATGTTCAAAGAGGTCATTTTGGGTGAAGTGACTTAACAAAAGAGGGTCTAAAATCATGTTCTAAGTGCAACTATATCTAGGATTTCTCCTTGAGTTACACATAGGAAAGTTCTAGACAATAAGTTGTGCATGAGGTTCACGAAAGTCTTTACCACACAAGGCATCACACCTAAAGATTCCAAAAAAGTCATTATCAACATAGAATCTTTATTTAAGACATCATAACATGCAAATTCATAAGTCAAACGAGGAATTTATAAAGTATGACAAAGAGTGCTATGTTCTTGTTTCAAACACTTGTTGATTATTTCACATTTTCATGGCCCATTTCAAAATTTCACTTCAAAATTTTTATGATGGTACCTCTCAAAAAATCTCCATAAAAGACTCAAAAACGACATAATGTTTTCCCTTAAGAAAGTCGCCACTCTATCTATCATCGGGAGAGCCAACTTGGTAGGACAAAAAAAAAGGAAAAATAAAGAGATGCTCCTAGGGAAAGAACCGTGGTATGAAGAAAACCCTTGTAGTTTGATTATTATTCTTTTATTTACGTAGAGAACAAACAAAGGACTTGGGTCCAGAAGGAATAAACAATTCAAGACTAGGACCCCATTCTCATCATTAGCATACTAAAAAAACTTTTCATTATTTTGTGAAACATACACACCCTCCCCCCACTTTAAACCAAACATTGCCCCCAATGTAAAAGAAATAACACACAGTAAGGTGAAGGAGGCTTCCTGATTGAGTTAGTGGTTCGGACACGGGCACTAGGAATATGTGGCTGCATCGAAGTGCCAAGAATCCGTTTCTTCAGCAGTCAGCTTTAATAAAGAAAGCTTAAAGAAAGTTAGCTCAAAAATTGTTTACTAGTCTCCCAAGTTCTTGCACCACCCATTTGTCCGGCAAAGTGCGAAGCTCGTGGTAAGAAGTAGTCGCCACCCCGTTGGGTGTCCAGGGTCGATCTATGTTGTACACAGAGAGCATTGGAAGCGGTGGCGGCCGGCTATGGTATAACTCCTCATCTGACACTATTTCTGACGCGCTGTCATACCCCATCACCAATCATCCAGTGGACTCCTGGGTTTCGAGGGCTGTGAAGGTACCGCTGCAGGCTCAGAAGGGATTGAGTTGCTGGCAGGTGGAGGTCCATTGAGTGCATCCACCTCTTTCCTCAAAGTAATCACTTCATTTTCTAGGACCTCAACTGTAGTTCATAGGCCTTTCAACTTGTCTCTAGCAGGTTTCATGGCTTTCTTGATGGTAAGTTGGATCATGGATGGGAAAGCCTTAGCTAGCTTCACAAGTATTTCATGTACATGGACCCTTTGTGCTAATTTGAGAAAATTATGAGGTGTGGTGGTGGGAGCCGCCGCTGTATGGAGCTAGGTTGCTGATTTGTTAGAGGGCGTTGAAGGTGGTGGTGGAGTCCTATTCTCTGTACCTTTTGCTCTCTTCATAGCTAGGGCATCTTTGTCAGTTTTGGTAGACAATGTTATCACATTGTCAGCCTCACAGTCTTATCCAATGGCCGGAACAAAGGGCATGAAACACACACACATAACATACTCACGAGGCTAGGTTATGGCAACGATGTAGCCTGCTGCTTGGCCCTTTGTTTGAATTGATCTATAATAAATTCCCCAAAATTGATGTGCACATGATCCATGATGCAGGCGATAAGAATCCCAACATCAATTGGGACCTCCATTGTATTCTGAGAAGATATTAACCTGGCACAAACCAAGTCTAAACACATGCGGGCTTCAAATTTCAAGTCACGTTGATGAATCAGACCCCTAGAGATGGCCCATTGTGGTTTACCTATAGCAATTATGTTGGCTACCTATTGGAACTGATTTGCTTTATCCTCCACCTTCTTGCGGAATGTCGAATATCACTGGATTGGCTCAGCCCAATAACGAGAGACAAAGGCCTTCAAAGAGAAATGAAAGGATTTTTTTAGCATTTTTCCACTTATCCAAGGAATCCCTTTCTTGACATTTGTATTTGAGAGAGAGAGCGAATCCACTGTCTTGAATGAGTCAAATTCTCAGTGAGATTCTGGTAATTTAAAAACTAAGGGCTGGTAAGGGTTCTATTCTAATAATCCCCGGCGTACCTTTGATCCGTTGAGCGAGAGCCCTTCCACACGGGACTCCCGGATCACTATGGCCGACTTTCGTCTCTGTTCGACCAGTCGGTCTCACAGTCAGGCAGGCTTATACCATTACGCTCACGAGCAAAATCTTAGCTTGAGCCTACCTTCGCAATTGCCTCTAGAGATATGGGTACCTCTTGACCATGCACCTATACAGACGGTGGCATGGTAATGTTTTTGTGTGGCTCTTATGTTTTGGGAGTTGTTGTCGTTCCCTATATGATGCATAAAATTCCCACACCAACTCCAAAAAATATGGGTTAATCGGTATGGTAAATGGACCCTAATCGTGCATTCTAATCTGATCGTAGATATTTGATAAGGCATTTTTGAAAGATTCCACCTCAAATTGAGCTTCCGCATGGATGGATCGCTTCTCCTTGGAAGAGACATAACACTCCTCCATTCTATCCAACCCAAAGTGAACCTGTGTGTGCTGGTGCTCATTGATGTGTGGCCTTTGTGAGCCTATTTGGAAATAGACATGATGCTTCAAACTAAGGTTAGAATTATGCACACCTATTTTTTTTAACCAGAAGCAAAGAAAAAGGAAAGAAATTAGGTGAGAAAATTAGTGTTTCAGGTGACACCTGCGAACCGTCGGCGAAAGGAGGATGTGATTCCGCGAAATGCCGATGAATCGCTGGTGTGAATCAGTGACCTGGGCATAAACATAATATACATTAGCGCCCCCATTGGCGAAACGCCAGTCCTGCTCCGCGAAACGCTGGTGACCTGCAGATTTATGCCAGAATGCAGGATTGGACAAGTCAACCTGCAAAATGACCGGCGATTCTCGAAGCACAACTGGTGGTCCGCCAGTGGGTGACCTTTATGAAATTAACCCACATTCTACCACCACATAAACGCATACCAAATTTCATCCAAACCAAAAATGACATGTCGCCCTTAATAAAGGTGTCAATTGATATATCATTGGGCAACTTAAGAGGGTGTCCCACTTGGGGTTACTCAGACTTCACCCAAACAAAGTGTGAAACCCACATAAAAAATAAAAAAAATCCATCAAAACATAGAAAATAAAAGCATGGGATAGCCACATAAAAGAAAAATAGCACCAATAGTTCTCGTAACATTATAGCATGAGCGAAAGAAACCTTACCAAATAGGGGAGTAGTCAGAAGTGTTATGCTTGTGCACTTCTGCCTACTAATGGTGTTTTTAGATTATGGTTGAGTGAAGGTGATGGGTAAATGAAAGTGGGGAGAGGTATTTAAGTAGGAAAGGAGAGGAAGTTGATTGGGTAGAATGGTGGTGGTCATTAATGGTGGATAGGTGGGACAATGGGTTTTTAGGAGTATGAAAATTGGTGGGGAAGAGGGAAATGGAAGATTAAAGGNGGCTGTTCGACGCCCGGGGAAGGCCCCCGAAGGAACCAAAATTGGTGGG
Organism: Datura stramonium; assembly: GCA_018107945.1. Classification (NCBI taxonomy): domain Eukaryota; kingdom Viridiplantae; phylum Streptophyta; class Magnoliopsida; order Solanales; family Solanaceae; genus Datura; species Datura stramonium. Next base: position 67,764 of record JACEIK010002625.1, read on the forward strand.
GAAGAGGGAAATGGAAGATTAAAGGGGTGGAAGTCAGTCATACTTTTGAAAAGGGGAATAATACAAATTGGGGCATTCCGTCAATCACTGATGTAGACCGACAATTTGATGATATAGACCAGCGATTCACTAATGTGGCCGCCGTTGACATTACCTCAGTGAGGTTCTGGAAACTAAATTGGCGACTGACCGGTGTGTCACGGAATGATTTTAACGTTTCACTAGGGGTAGAGGCCGACGTCAAGGCCACTTCTAGGAACACTGGTTGAACTCGACACTTTACCCTCGGTTCATGCTTTATAGCGGCACTTCACTGGATGAGTCACCGACTGGCTTTTAATCCTTCAGTGCACTAGATAGTGTTGGCAACCCATCGGTGGGTCTGGAATACTGTCTGTGTTTCGCCGGTCTAGCGCCGACCAGCCTTATCTTTGTTCTTCTCGAAGTTCACCACCCTAAAAAAATCAAAAACAATAATGCATAAAAATGTTTAAGAAGACTTAGAGAATAAAGATGTTTGGGTTGCCTCCCAAGAAGGGCCTTAGTTAACATCGTGGCATGACGAAGCTCTCTCATGACCTATGGTTCATCTAGGTATAAGACTTATGTTCGGCCAACTTCTTCCAATACCCCCAGATATCTTTTTACTCATTGTCCATTCACCTTGAACATGCTCCCATTTTATCCATGTAGTTCTACGGAACCATTTTCATATAGTTGAGATACCTTAAAAAGCCCTGACCATTTGGATTTTAACTTTCTGGTAAATAGCCGCAACCGTGAACTGAATAGCAATACCTAGTCCCCTGGAGCAAAATTGCACTGCAAAACTTTTTGTCCATGATAATGTTTCATTCCGGTTTCGTAAATAGCTCCATTCTCATATGCCCTCATTCTTAATTCATCTAACTCATCCAGATTATGAACTCTTCCTTGGACAGCTCTTCCCCATTAAAGATTAAAGCTTTTCAATGCCCACAAGGCTTTGTGTTCTAACTCAGCTAGGAGGTAGCATGATTTACCAAACACAAGTTGATATGGGGACATCCCTATCGGCATTTTAAATGCAGTCCAATATGCCCACAAGACATCATCTAACTTCTGCGCCAAATTTGTTCTGTTTACATTTACTGTTTTAGTCAAAATAGACTTTATTTCCCGATTTGAAACTTCTACTTTGCCACTGGTTTATGGGTGCTAAGGGGTGGCCACTTTGTGTTTCGCAACATATTTAGCTAACAAGGTGCTGAATAATCAATTGCAAAAATGTTATCCCCCATCACTAATGATAGCTTTAGGAGTACCGCATAGGGAGAAAATGTGTTTCTTCAATAAGGCTGCAATGCTCCATCCATCATTATTGGGTAATGCAACAGCTTCTACCCATTTGGAGACATAATCAACTGCCACTAAGATGTATGTGTTTCCATCAGAGCTCACAAAAGGGCCCATGAAATCGATCCCCCATACATCGAACAACTCAATCTCTCAGATCGGTGTTAGCTGAAGTTCATGCCTCCTTGAAATATTCCCTCTACTTTGACACCGAATGCATTGCTTCACAAAGTCATGGGCATCCTGATGTAGTGTCAGTGTCACGCCCCGCCCTGGGGGGTATGACTGGCACCTGGTGCCCTAGAAGGACCTGAACTACTAACTGGTGGGCCTAGGCACATCCGGTGTCTGGCTAGCTCTATCTCAGGTTCCTGGAAACAAAGGGCTATATAATGGCTGTAAACACAGCCTCCGGCCATCTGGGCCAATAGCCACCTGTGCTTGTAATAACAGCTAACCAGAAACATACTCATAATCAGGAACCTATGGGGGCCGACAAGGCCACCATGCTGTCTAGTCATCTGAAACTCAACAATAGAATACTCTAAGGCTACGTGACCGGCAAGGTCACCACTACTATCAAACTATGGTCCCACACGGCCAACATAAGAACAGAAATACTAGACAGCTACACAACTGCACGGCCTCACACAACCGGCTCAACTGACCACAAGGAGATAGTATATACAATCTGCAAGCCTCTATGAGTAACAATAGAAATGATCGGGACAGGGCCCCGACCTACCCATACTG
>JACEIK010002625.1:96818-111205 GCA_018107945.1 Datura stramonium
ATAATAAAATAATAATAAAATAAGACTTCCAACAAATAAAATTAGGTTTAAGTCTTCTAAATTCTACACTTTTCTTCTCACCGTTTTGACTCCTGCGCAGCTTTTCTTCTTGAGCAGTCATCGCCTCTGTGAATTTTAATCTCTTCATTTTTAGTGAGTGACTAATTAATTGTATTTGTTCTTCTTTTGGTTCATCTTAACTATTATCTTATGTACTTGTTGTTATAATGAAGACTTACAATGGTTGGTAATTTTTAAGTAATCACACTTTTTCATTTATCATGTTTTAGATCACGTTTAAATTTTATTAAAGGGTCAACCCGTTCTAACCCGTGACCCGCTTAGGATTGGGTTGGGTTGCCATTTTTAACCGTCCTAACCCGTTTAACTCGTTGGCCCGCTGAAATTGGGTTGGGTTGGGTTGGGCCAGCCTGTTTTGACAACTCTATACATGAAAAACAAGGTCTTCACTTGCTACATGTCATACACATGTCTAGTTGATAAAGCTTATAGATAATATATTACTTATTTCGAATCAAGTATTCATAACGTGCCACATAACCGTACATGTCTTCATTTGAAACTCTTAGGAGTCGTTTGACAGGATGCATTAGAAAAAATTATGCATGCATTAACTTTGTATATTACTAATTCTTATTTAGTACACTTTTTCAACCTATGTATAACTAACTTTATTTGATATTATACAATGTATAACTAATAATGAAAAACTATAATATTAGTAATTCAATGATTTTTAAAGACACCAAACCAAATAATACATTAGATATAATATCAGCATAACTAATACAAACATTATTAATACATTCTATTTAACATTATTCTTACACACTCTACCAAACGACCCCTTGAGAATCACATGGTTTATCTAACACGTGATTAAAATGAGTATAACCTGCCATAACATAGCTTGTACTATAATAGATCACATAGTGATATAGCTGATATGCTAAAACAAGAATTAGTGCTTGAAAAGATTGAATTACATGTTTCAATGGCTTAGTTCACATATATGAGTTCATAACTCGAGGGTTGAACGATTATAAATGAAAGTCTGCGCTGAAAGAATCAGTCAACGATATCAATATCAATAGACATGCTAGAGCTCTCCGTTGCTCATTATTTTGATGACAGTAAAAAATAAACCAGGTAACTGATTAGTTACATTAGACATGAATAGGTGAGTCTGTCAAGTCTATTATTTCAGGACTAGTAAAAAGTCTTCTTTTTTTGCTGTCTGCCCTTGCTTTATAGCATGGAGGAGTAAAAACATCAATAACCTCAACTTCACTAGAAAAATCAGCATTCTTGGTTGGCAATGGATCATGATAGGCATCCGTTTTTGTTGAACACAGCTTGTTGGCCTGCTGACGCAGCTTCCCACCAAATTCATTGTCGAATTTGTGTCCGACTTTGTTGTCTGTTACATAAAAAGAACCACTTTGAATTGAAGATGACGTTTTCCCTTGGGAGTCGATGATAATATATGAGTGCTCAGGATCCTCTCTATCGGGAGTGCTATTTTCATCAGCACGTTTGTCAAGTTCTTCTCTCCAATCAATGTGTTCATCTACATTTTCTTTGGTGCGGTCTTGATTACTAAGAGAACTGACAGAATCTGTGAAGTCGGCTGATCTTCCGTCTGTTAATTTTTCACTGCTCCCATCGTATTCTTCACTATTGTCCAAATCGCTAGTTGTATACTCATCCCTGTCAATTCCTGTATAACAGGGGAGTTCATCCAGCACACGAACTTGGACTCTCATGTGCTCTGGAAGACGGGGGCAACCAGCTGAATGCATCTTGTATTTTGTGGAGAAGAAATTTACTGTGAGATTTAGGCTGGACAGAGAAGACAACTTAATGAGACCCCAGGAGAACAAAATCCAACAAGACTTGTCAGTCCACCTCAGGCAAAATAAATTACATACCTTTGCCACTCAGGGAGAGTAAGCATTGTATATGCCAATTTAATCTTATTAGCAACTCCTCCAAGAGTTTTGAATGATGCTGCTGCCTGTCTAACTGCACGGGATTCTACTGGATGCTGCCAGGCCCACTCAAACTGCAATATTCAATAAAGAGAACAATAAATTTGATATTGTTTGATATCACCAACCAGGTTAAAATAGTCCATCCTAGAAGCAAATTCAGGTTTCAGATTAGCAAACTGAACCTGAAACCTCCAACAGGCACAAATGAAGAGAATATGCATAATTGTGAAGTTTCAAAGAACGAACCTTCCATCTGACATATAAAATTCCACAAATGCCAAGACTTTAAGCTACTTCTCAATTGGTTCACTTGAAATAAAGAGGAAATTTTCCGCTTTATTTATTTCACATGAGAATTAAGGCAACAATAAGCAGCGGAGCAGTTAGAATTTTGCAGTAAGATATTGTCAGTGACTCTGAGTTTATTCAGCGTGAGAGACCAGAGGTAACCCAACAAAATTCATGGTAACAACGTTTGGACTCAATTTCAGTTTTCTTTTAAAAGAAGTGACCTTGGATTGGTTTCCGAGAACAATGTGCATGCTTGGATTTGGATTCGGAGAGTTTGTTTTGAAATTGGGTTAAAGGGAACGTTTGGATTTAGCTTTGGTTGAAAAACATGATTTACTGGAATACTTTTTTGCTTTAAGTTTATGTCAAAATTGCACCTAGTAGATTTTATTAAACAACATAAAACTATGAGACAGCTGTTTCCTTAGACCAATTATGAAAACCAACTCCAATCATGTAGATTGCATAGTTAAAAAAGCATGAGAGAGGTACCTGGAGGGCGGATACATTTGTAGGGAAGCCATATATGCATAAAATCATCTCCCAGGGACGCTTCTTCTTGGTCCTCCAAGCACCCATCCTCACCTCTCCATTGTGCTGTCGAATTCTACGACTAGGGTTCACTGTAAATCTGCCGGAACAATTGATTACAGAAGCCAAAACCATTATTATTTTGTCTGTTCCAATCATAGTCATGGATAGGAAAATAAAGTTAGTTGAATATAAAGACTAGAAATGATGTAAATAACCTGGTTAAAGAGAAGCACTTAAAAGAATTAAACAATTTTGTAGGACAGGAGTTGATTATCATCTTTAATTATCGAGCAAATTAGAAATTTATAATAAAAACAATGGCAGGGGAAAAGAAATCTAACTATGTTTGCCAAGTGCGGACTTCAATTACAATTATTAAGCAAAAAGATTAAAAAAAAAAACAAAGAAGAAATCTGAATAGGATATAAGGAAGTAGTATAGAAGCACCCCCATCGGAACCCTAATATTTTTAAGAGAAAGAAGAGGAAACGAACCCGATGTAAGTGTGGCCCTTGAACCTGGGGCACATAGATGTAAGCAAGTAGCAGGCGAAGAACCTGCTTCCTCCTACTTGTTCATCCAAATTCACTTCTTTTCCCTCATCTCCTTCTTCTGAAGAAACTGTAGTCCCTTTCTTCTGCTCCCTCTCCTTCCGTTTCCCCATTTCTCTCTCTCTCTCTCTCTCTACTCTTTCTCTCTGTCTGTCAAAGTGTGCCGACAGCGAAGCATTGGGATTGCCTCAAATCAGGCTAAATTCGACCGTTGCGATGCCACGGTTCCAATTTCCCCTTTCCTTCAAAAGTGACGGCCTTGTGGGCTTTGTGACGCTAATGCCAAAATTTCCTGACGCGCCTAGTTTGGTTGCCTCATCTAGTTGCTAGTGAATTTATCCAAATGATCTTTTTAAGCTTAGGAATGATCCTTCGCTGCCGTATGATAATTTTTTTTAAAATTTTCATTCTTATAAAAAGTAAAAATATTTAAAATAATATTTTCAGATAAAAATAAAGAAATTTGATATTATCACATATCTCATATTTCTAAAATTTAAAACTTTGTATAACACCTATTTCAGAATTAGTTTAGTTTAGAGCTTAAAAAAATACTTTTTATTTGATAGTCACAGTTAGAAAATTCACTAATTTTATCAAAAAAAATATTTAAGATTTATAATTATACTTTAATAGAACCCACTCCATATTAAAAATATCACTTTATTTATAGATTACAAAGAAACAAAATAATCGAATCTAACTTTATTAAATTCATAAAATATATAAAAGGTTATAAGCTAATAATTCACAACTACTTATTTGAAAAACAATAAAGATATGTCAACGACGATTAACATCATGAAGCTTAGCATCTATTTGATCGACAAAAAAATTCTTAGCTAATAGTTGTACATTTCTTCTCTAGTGTTTTCAAAATTCATATGCCTCATTTTTCTGAAATTTTCACAAAAATGTAAATGATTCTTCTCGCAAGGGACATATAAAAGAAAAACAATACAACTAAAATAGGCCAAAGGGAGTACATCATATTAAGAAAAACTCTAAAAATTAAGAGCAGTTCAGCAGAAAATAGTAAAATATAAGAATAGTAATAATTATTGACGAAATAATTTAATCCATTCAAATAAATTTAATTACTTTCCATTCCAAGACCAAATCTAATATCCTATTTTAATTTCATGGGATATGCATAAATTATTGATAGTTGAATAATTTAGCACTTACTTTATATTCTGCTTTATCTTGTCAATCTCATTGTCTGTAGAAAATAAAATGCAAATGCGATCTATGTAGGATAGCCACAACATAGTGCTTGAAAAAAAGATACAAATCCACATCATTTGTATAAAAAATGAAGAGGAAGAAAAAGGGATTACCGATGATAAATGAAAAGAATAAGAGGAAGCAAGAAGAGGAAGAGAAACAACGCAATTTAGGGGGTTAAAAGGCGGCTATTGAACTTCTTAAATGGAACATTATACCTATTCATGAATGTCGCCCTCATTACAATAAGCCAATAATGTGTGCGTCTTTTTTTTTAGTTGTAACTAACGTTGTGTTTTTCTTTGAAAAAGGAAATAGTTTCTTAGTAGGAAAAAAGAAAAGAAAAGGCAAAAATGAGAAAAATGATAAATAATTTTACCAGTCGTAAAGATGTGCCACAATACTGGGATCATGAGCCCCGTCACAACACCAGGCTCATGAAGTCACTATTGTTCCATGGATAAGTAGATACTAAAGCATCATGTGTAGCCGTAAAAGATATCTCAATATTTGAGATGGTAATGCATATGCATATAATGCAAGAGCAATAGAATAATTTTCAATTTCTCTCTTGTTCAAAACCATGAAAATCTACTATGAAGAATTAAAAGAATCCCTATTTATACTAAGTATGAAAAAGGAGAGATTATTACAAATATGCCCTTAATGAATGAGGGCCTTATTTAGATGGTCTTTTTTTTCCTTGAAAATCAAGTAGCTAATCTCACTTCTACCCACTTTCTTCACTCCTTTGGTCATCTTGTGTTTCTTCTTCTTCCTAAGCTACGATCCAAACATGGAATCCTTTGGACGTCTCCCATATGCACTCAAGTGCCTCCTTTTTCATGAAGAAGCCTTGTAGACCTTGGAGCTCCCTTGCTTGGCTCCTTGTGAACGACGTCTTAAAGGAACATGGATTGCATCATTCTCCCCTTCTTGGAAAGAATTTGCCCTCAAATTTTGAGGGGTCATCGTCGCGCATCACCATAGGGTAAAGATCACACGCATTGAATGTGTTGTGCACATGGTAGTCCGGAAGGAGATCCACCTTGTAAGAATTATCATTCAACCTTTCAAGCACTTCAAATGGACCATCTCCTCTAGGCATGAGCTTGGTCTTCCTTTTGTTGGGAAACCTTTTCTTGCAAAAATGGACCCAAACCCAATCACCCAGTTCAAAGACAACTCTCTTGGGGGCTTTGTTGACTTTCTTGGCCATCTCTTTATTTTTCTTCTCAAGTTGGAGTCGCACCTTCTCATGCAAGACTTTCATGGCTTCGACCCTTTTATTGCCATCTAAGCCCAACACACCATCTTGAGACAAATGAGTTAGATCAAGGGGGTAAGGGGGTTAAAACCATAAACAACCTCAAATGGGGACATGCAAATAGTTCTATGAATCACATGATTATAAGCAAATTCAACTAGAGGCAATTGATCATCCTAAGATGTGACTTACCTTTAACCATGGTTCGGAGCATAGAACATAGTTTGACGATCAGTTTGGGGGTAACATGATGTGGAAAATAACAGTCTAATACCAAGTCGGCCCCATAATTCCTTCCAAAAGTGGCTAAGGAACTTTAGGTCCATATCACTCACTATAATTTTAGGAATTCCATGTAATTTAACTACATACTCAACAAATAAGGATGCAACATAAGCAGCTTCATCACATTTATGACATACAATAAAATGAGCCATCTTTTAAAATTGGTCAACAACCATAAAAATGTTATCCCTACCCCTTCCAGTCCTTAGCAATTCCAACACGAAGTCCATAGAAATGTCAAGCCAAGGACTTTGGGGCGTGGGAAGAGGGGTATAAAAACCATGGGGAAGTAGTCTAGATTTAGCACTGCGGCATTCAATACATTGACCACAAAGTTTAGCAACATCACTATGCATCTTAGGTCAATAAAATTGTTCTTGAAGAATTTCCAAGGTTTTATCAATGCCAAAATGGCCCATCAAACCCCCATCATATGCCTCTCTCACAAGGAGTTCTTCCATAAGCCCACGGGCACACATAGACGCTTGTTTTTGAACAAGTAACCATCAAATCTAGCAAAAGGGGTTGGGGGTTTATTCTTAAGCCCATGGTCCCTTTCACATTCTTCACAATATTTGAAGATTTGAGCAAATTTAGGGTCCTCAGGATATAAAATTTTAAGTTTTCAAAATCCATCAATTTGAAAGTCAAAGTAGTAACCAAAACATGCTTACTAGATAAGGCATCCGCCACCACATTATCCTTCCCCTTTTTGTATTGGATTATATAAGGGAAATTTTCAAGGAATTAAATCTATTTGGCATGTCTCTTGTTCAACTTTCCTTGGGCCTTAAGATGTTTCAAGGACTTATAATCGGTCCTAATGACAAGCTCTTTAGGCTACAAGTAATGTTGCCAATTACCCAAAACTCTAATCAAAGCATAAAGCTCAATATCATAAGTGAAATAATTCAAAGTTGCACCTTTGAGCTTCTCACTAAAATAAGCAATGGGCTTCAAATCATGCATCAAAACGGCACCAATACCCACTTCACTAGAATCACATTTAATTTAAAAAGTCTTATTAAAGTTAGGCAATTGCAAGAAACGTGCAGAGCTAAGCATCTGTATCAAGATTTCAAAGGACCTTACTAGCTCCTCACCCCAAATAAAAGGCACATCCTTTCAGATGACCTTGGTCAAGGGAGCGGCTATGGTGCTAAAGCCCTTAACAAACCACCTATAGAAACTAGCCAATTCATGAAAACTATGAACATTACCAACGGATGTAGGAGTTGGCCAATTTTGGATTCATTAACCTCAACCCCCCTTGAACTCACAACAAAACCCAAGAAAACAACTTCATCAACACCAAAAGAGCATTTATCAACATTAGCATAAAGTAGTTCACGTCTAAGCACATCAAAAACACATCTTAAATGATAAACATATTCATCCACGGTCTTACTATACACCAACACATCATCAAAATATACAACCACAAATCTACCAATGAAAGGCTTCATCACATGATTCATTAGGCGCATGAAAGTACTAGGAGCGTTAGTGAGACCCAAAGGCATCACCAACCATTCATATAGACCAAATTTGGTCTTGAATATCATTTTTCATTCATCTCTAGGTTTCATCCGAATTTGATGGTAACCACTTCTTTGATGATCTTGGATAATATGCAAGAACCATTCAACTCATCTACCATGTCATCAAGTCTAGAAATGGAATGACGATACTTTACCATGATTTTATTGACGATGCAAAAATCAACTCACGTCCTTCATGTACCATCTTTCTTGGAACCAAGATCACCGAAACCTCACATGGACTCATGCTTTCTCTCACCATCTCTTTTTCAAGGAGTGCATCCATTTGCTTTTTAAGTTCTTTGGTATCCGCCGGATTGGACTAGTAAGATGATTTGTTTGGTAATTGTGACCCTGGGATGAAGTCAATTTGATGCTCAATACCCCTCAAGGGAGGAAATCCCTTTGGGAGGTCCAATGGAAACACATTATCATAATCCTGCAAAAGAGAAGAAATAGGACTTGGAAAAGAAGGGGTTAGTTCGTTAGTAATCAAAGAATAGTCCTTATGCATGAGAAGGACCACTAGTTGCCTCTCCTCCAACTCCTCCCTAACCTCCTTGATACTTTCCAAGAGAGCCACCTTCGCTTTTGTCTTAGGGTTCACCACCCTTTGACTCTCTTTTCCGGCACCAACTCCACTACTACCCACAACTCCTTTGCATTTATCCTTCAACTCCTTCATTTTGTCATACATGTCACTCACTTGCAATGGAGTCAAAGGGTCGAGAACATGTTTGTGCCCCTCATATACAAATGAATACCGATTTGTTCTATCATCATGATGAGTAGCTCTATCATATTGCCAAGGTCGCCCAAGTAGCATATGGAAAGCTTGCATAGGCACCACATCATAAAGAATCTCATCTTGGTATGTACCAATCTTGAACTTTATCATAACTTGGCGATGGACCCTCAATTCCCCACACTCACTCAACCATTGATGTTTTTAAGGAGAAGAGTGTTTGGTGGTGGGAAGGTGAAGAAAGTATACCAAAGCAGAATTTTCCACATTGGCGCAATGATCTTGGGCATAATTACGTGCCCAAGTGCTATTTTATAATTTAGTTTAGTCATGTTTGTCAATTTAATTAATTACATTCTCATGTAATTTTGAATAGTTTTGTGCATGAATTAACCAACATGATTAGTCTTTAATTTTTGGGTGTAAAATGCATAGGAGGGATTAAATATGATAATTAAAGTTCAAGGAGGAAGATCAGAACAAATTGCAAAAGAGTCGCACGAGGCAGCATAAGAAGCAGGCTGGCCGCGCCAAGCAGCGTGCCACGTTGTGCGTGTGTCGTGCCCAGCACCATGCCACGCACTTGTTGCACATGTGAAAGATGTCAATCTAGTGGACCTGCGCGATGGCAGTGTTCCACAGCAGGCGCAAGGCACGACCAGTGGTGTGCCACGCCGAGCGACGCACACTAGTGCAGCGCAAAACCTGCCGAGAAGCCAACTTTCCAGTGTACCTGCGCGACGCCTCCGTGCCGCGGAGCTACTACTGCGCTATAGGCAGCGTGGCATGGGGATGGTCCATGGCCGACCAAAATTTGCATTTCCACTTAATATAAATAGGACCCTTAGCTTCTAAAATTAATGATCACGTAAAATATTTTAGGAAAATAGAGAGGAGGTAAGTGAGAAGCGAAGAACTTCACCTAGGGTTCAAAATTTGTCATTCTCTTTTATTATTCTTATAAGTACATTACTTTAATTATGTTTTTGAGTAATTGTACGAACATGAGTGCTAAAAGCCTTCCTCTAGGGTTGAGGCCACATGATATGAATATAAATGCTTGATTTTCATATTTGGTTTGAGTTTTGGTTGTTGTTTTGTCTTGCATTCTTAATTATTGTTGTTTTTATGCTTGATCACCACGAAAACAAACTTGTTAAGCTTAGGTAAAAGCTCGAAAGAGTAACCCTAGGTTAGAACGAAAGAATGTAGGGAGCAAGTTCTTGTCTTTATGATAAGATTCGCGGTTAGGATAGAAATTATACCTAATTTTCCTTGCTTGGTTAATAAAACGGGATGATACACAAACTTAGAATTGTCACATCACCACTCGTAGAAGTAGTTGTGAAGCTAAGTTAGGTTTAATGATTAGAGGTACAAAAGTCCATAATCAAGGGCATAAACCCCGTAAACAACATTCATAATGTTAAATTGCTCACAAATTAGGATATCACATTCCCGGTCAACAATGTAGGTGTGAGACTAGTTTGTTGTATTTAGAGGCTCGAAAGCCCATGAACACCGCACTTTAACTTTGTGAGATAACAACTGAAGTTTTAATACTCAAACCATTATGAATTTAGCATTGCATGATTTTCAGGTCTTAACTCTAGATGCTTCTTATTATTGTTTCCCGATTATTTTATGATCACCCCTAGATTTAATTATAATTATCCAAAATATCTTAAATCAACACTTGTGAGATTGAATATTGCACCTGAACTTGAATATTTGCTAAAATAGTCCAGTCCCTGTAGGTTCGATATCTGGCTCTTAAAAGAGCCACTGTATTACTTGTATGACTGCGTACGCTTGCGCTTGCGTTGGGGCGCAAATAAGTTTTTGGCACCATGCCGGGGATTGGCAGCGTTTAGTGAATTTTTAGTTTTTGTGTGATTATTTTTATTTTCATAAGTGTTGAAAAACTTGGTCTTAGTTTGTTTTATTGTAGGTAACAGGTTGTCCTTGCAGAACTAGCAAGGAATAGAGAGTTGGTGGAACCTTTGTTGGAGCCGGAATGCCAATTACATTTTCTACGAAGAGAAGCTCTAGAGCGGAAGCTAAAGAGGTTACAAGAGCAGTTATAATAGTATCCACCAATAGAACAAGAAGAGTTGTTTCCTGAACCAATGACAGCCCGACCAGTTCGCGAAGTGGCAATCCCACTAGTAACAAATGTGACCTCCAGTATCCGCAAATCGGAGGCATAAGGAAATTTTGAGCTTAAGCAGAATATGGTGAAGCTGTTACATTCTAGTGGCCAGTTCACTAGAATGACTCATGAGGACCTACAACAGCTCTTGCAGAATTTCTTGGAGATCAGTGACACTTTTGTCCCCACCGGAGTGTCAACAGATTACGTCCGACTCACCCTCTTCCCATTTTCACTATTAGGAGAGGCAAACAGGTGGTTGAAGGTGGAGCCACCGAATTCCATTACTTCTTGGGAAGACCTAGCAAGGAAGTTCTTCATTAGATTCTTCCCCTCAGGCAAGACTACCAAGCTCAGAAGTGAAATATTAAGTTTCAAGAAGCAGCCGAAGGAGAATTTGTATTTGGCTTGGGAATGGTTCAAGTCATTGTTAAAAGACTCCCCCCATCATCAACAGTCCAATGATGTGTTAGCTCACACCTTTGTAGAGAGTCTAGACCCACATATGAAGATCATTAGACTCTACATCGGGTGGGCAAGCACTGGAGAAGACATATGATGAGATATACACTTTACTGAATAGAATTGCTCAAGGATATCCAGAGTGGCATAGCGAATCATCAAGAGGGGCATGAAAGAGAGCAACAGGGCTGATAGAAATGGATAGTGTCAATGCCTTAGCATCACAACTAATATCAATGCAACATCAGATGATGACTCAGTTCAGCAAACTGAGTATGAACCAGCCGCAGGGTCAGGTGAATGCAATTCAGTAGGCTCCGAGTTGGTGCGAAATTTGTGGTAATAATGGGCACAATGCAGATTCTTGCAGAGACAATCTAGAAACTATCAATTTTGTGGGGAATGGTCAGAGAAACAATTAGAACTATGGCAACACCTACAATAAAAATTGGCAGAGTCACCCAAATTTCTCTTGGGTTGGCAATTAGAGTCAGAGCTACTAGCAGCCTCAGCAGTAGAATAGACAGATCAGTGGCCAGTCAAGCAATAGCAACATTGAGGAGATGTTGCAGAAAATCATGGCTACTCAGGCCCAACTAGTAGAAAATCAGGTAAATATGGCTTCAGATTTGAAAAATCAGCAGATGGCCACCCGAAATCTAGAGAAGTAGATGGGTCAATTAGCAACTGCTCAGCACACTAGACCTCAGGGAGGGTTACCCAGTGACACAGATACAAACCCCCTACAGTTCAATGCCATTAGTCTGAGGAGTGGCAAGCAGTTGGCTAATGCACCACTGAAAGAAAAGAAAAATGTGGTACAGCCAGAGATAATCAGATAGGGTCCATCCACTAACAAAGGAGATGACTGAAGTGCTGCAAAACATAATGCACAATCATCATTGCAGCCAACACAGATACCACCACCACCATTCACGCAAAGGCTCAAGAAGAGCAAGGAGGAAGAATGTTTTAAGAAGTTCTTTGATATTTTCAAAGAACTTCACATCAATTTGCTTTTACTTGATGTTTTGCATGGAATGCCAAAGTACGCTAAGTACTTGAAAGATATGGTGGGCAACAAAGTTAGGATATTGGATGTCCATACATTGGCACTTACTGAGAAGTGCAGCACAGGTTGATGAGCAAGACGCCAAAAAATCTCAAGGACCCAGGGAGTTTCACCCTCCTCATACAAATTGGTAAAGCTGACATTATACAGGCTCTGTGTGATTTATGGGTAGAAGTCAAATTAATGCCCTTATCTCTGTTTAACACCCTGGGGTTGGGAAAGCCGAGGCCCACAAGAGTAATGTTGTAGCTGGCATACAAGTCCACAGTGGCACCTAAATGAATTATTGAGGACCTTCTTATCAAAGTAGGTAAGTTCATTATACCTGTTGATTTCATCATTCTTGACTTTAAAGTTGATGATAAGGTACCCCTGATCTTGGGACGACCATTCTTGGCAACTGGAGGAGCTATCATAAATGTAAGAGTAGGTACCCTTAAAATGAGGGTCAATGATGAAGAAGAGCTCTTCAGATTTACCAAGAGATCAACCCACCCACACACTACAGAGATCTTTGTAAGATTAGTGTGTTGTTAGATGCTAAGTGTGGGGTAGTGAATTCAATGGGTCCATTATTGCAAGATATGTTGACACTTCAGCCCAAGTCTGATGGAGGGCAAAAATTTGAAAAGAAGATGGAAGAAAAGAGGGACAGACTGAAGGTTGTCCCCTCTAAAAACAAAAAGAGGAGAAAATGATTCTCGAAAGGGAACACTTATTTGAGGATATCCCAAGAAGGATAGTCCACATCGTGCTGCAACGTAAAATTATACGCTGCTTAGGAGGCAATCCAAGAGTACCAAGGGTACACTATTTCTGAAGTTTTTGTGTAATTTTTTGTTACTTTTCACTTGTTGTTGTTTGTTTTGTTTGTTAAGCACAGATTCAAGGGAAGTTTGAGTACCCAAAAGAGCTAAGGAGCATGACAGAAAGATGAGTGTGTGGTTGATGACCTACGTGTTCAAATATAAAGAAAATATGTTGTTAGCTAGACCTAGAGGCTTCAGGGAGTATTTCTCACCCTTGTATTAATTTTTAAATGATGCTTTGGGGACATAACATAATTCAAGTGTGGGGTGAGGGAAATTCCAAAATTTTGAATTTTGTACTTAGTGAATTTAGGTGAAGTTGGTGCTTGGTATAATATTGTTTGATGAAAAAAGTTCGAGTTGAGCATATTTCACCCACCCTTTGGTTTTTCTTTTTGGTTCTTTTCCGAAGGGGGGCACTTTGAACCGAGAAATAAAATTTTTCTTTATCTGTACATAATGGTGTTAGTCTTAGTTAGGGCCTTTTCCCGACAATGAATGGATGACGACCGTATTGAGGAAAAATTAGTCAATAGGTTTTTGTTGTAAACCCTTAGCTGATTGATAGCTTGATATTCTTATTATGTGTTGTACATGATTGTGAGATGCAAGTGCTGTAAATTTTGAAGCATGATTAGAAATTGTATAACTCTATTTGAGACACCTAGGCTCTTGAATGTGACTTTATATGCTTAAAGCTTAATTCAACATTCTTGTGATTAGCTGAGTAAGAGTCTACCGAATTTGTCTTGAATTGAGCATGTGTTGTGAGTGTAAGATTTTTGAATATTCCATACTATTGTGTAGTGTCTAGAACTTGCCTGGTGTGTATAAAAAATGAAATGAGGGATGTGAATAGTAGGAGATGATTTAGGCATTTCTTTGACCAAGCCTAATTTTTATCAATCACTTTACCTACCCTAATATATGACCTTAGTTAGACCCATTGAGCTTTTAGCCTATTCTTTGCCAGCCACAATGTCACGCCCCGCCTTGGGAGGCATGACTAGCACCTGGTGTCCTACTAGGACCTGGACTGCTGGACTAGCTGAGCCTAAGCACTTCTGGTGCCAGGCTGTTTCTAACTCTGGATTCAAGAAAATGACGGGCTATATAACGACTGTAAATACAGCCTCCGACCGACTAGGCCTATAGCCACCTGTAAGAAATCAACAGCTACCCAGAACAACTGAATTAATAGGGAACCTATGCGGGCCAACAAGGCCACCATGATGTCTAGTTATTTCTGAATCAAGAAAACAAGTGCTAAACTGCTATGTGACCAGCAAGGTCACCACTACCAACTGAATAAGGTCCCACACGACCATCATAAATAAAACTAAAACATACACACGGCCTCACACGACCGGTACAACTAACCACAGGGAATATACAATCTGCAAGCCTCTAAGAATACTGATAAGATGGTCGGGACA
>JACEIK010002625.1:116005-137508 GCA_018107945.1 Datura stramonium
CGTAATCAAACGATTATTTAAATCTCCTCTTCGTCTCTCTTTCCTCTCCTACGTTTTCTGGAAATTATCTTAAGTTTATATCACAATAAACCAAAGTGGGAGCTTTATATACTTGGGCCTGGACAGGCCCAACGTGTCACAGAGCCAACGCGGTGGCCCCGCCTCCGTGACATGGCGCCATCCCGGAGGGGCTCTGCCCCGGCTCCTTCCGCGATGGTTCGACAGGATTTTCGTCCGATCTTTTCCCGGGCCTTTTTCTAGCACGTGTGACTTCCAAATATGCTTAACCAACGTGCGAATAGGCCATCTAGATGTCGGGAATCTTATGGGGTGTAACACTAATGGTGAGATATTGCATGCTCTATTTCAAATTTGCTATCTAAAACAATCGGTGTAGCCGTAGCTTGAATCATCTTGTTTCAATTAGTTATGTGTGAATTCTTCGTGTACATGAGATGTAATAGAGTTGTTCGAGGACGAACAAGGCTTTAAATGTGGGGTAGTGATCTTGGGCATAATTACGTGCCCAAGTGCTATTTTATAACTTAGTTTAGTCATGTTTGTCAATTTTTTAATTAATTACATTCTCATGTGATTTTGAATAGTTTTGTGCATGAACTAACCAACATGATTAGTATTTGTTTTGTAGGTGTAAAATGCATAGAAGGGACTAAATATGATCATTAAATCCCAAGGAGGAAGATCGAAACAAATTGCAAAAGAGTCGCACGAGGCGGCACAAGAAGCAGGCTGGCTGCGCCAGGCACCGTGCCATGCTGTGCGTGTGCCGCACCCAGCGCCATGCCACACCCTTGTTGCGCGTGCGAAGATGTAAATCTAGTGGCCCTGTGCAATGGTAGCATGCCACAGCAGGCACAAGGCGCGACCATTGGCATGCCATGTCGGGCGACGCGCACTAGTGCTGCGCAAGACCTGCCGAGAAGCCAACTTTCCAGTGCACCTACGCGATGCCTCCGTGTCACGGAGCTGCTGCTGTGCTATAGGCAGAATGGCACGGGGATGGTCCATGGCAGGAAAAAATTTGCGTTTTCCCACTTAATATAAATAGGACCCTTAGCTTCTAAAATTAATGATCACGTAAAATGTTTTGGGAAAGAAGTAAGGAGCAAAGGGAGAAGCGAAGAACTTCACCTAGGGTTCAAAATTTGTCATTCTCTTTTAATCATTCTTGTTAGTACATTACTTTAATTATATTTTTGAGTAATTATACAAACATAAGTGGCTAAAAGCCTTCCTCTAGGATTGAGACCACATGATATGAATGTAAATGCTTGATTTTCATATTTTGTTTGAGTTTTGGTTGTTGTTTTATCTTGCATTCTTAATTATCTTTATTTTTATGCTTGATCACCATGAAAGCAAACTTGTTAAGCTTAGGTAAAATCTCAAAAGAGTAACCCTAGGTTAGAACGGAAGAATGTAGGGAGCAAGTTCTTGTCTTTACGATAAGATTCGCGGTTAGGATAGAAATTATACCTAATTTGCGTTGCTTGGTTAATAAAATAGGATGATAGCTAGACATAGACTTAGAATTGTCACATAACCGCTCGTAGAAGTAGTTGTGAAGCTAAGTCAGGTTAAATTATTAGAGGTACGAAAGTCCATATTCAAGGCATAAACCTCGTAAACCACATCCATAATATTAAATTGCTCACGAATTAGGACGTCACATCCCCGCTCAACGATGTAGGTGTGAGACTAGTTTGTTGTGTTTAGAGGCTTGAAAGACCATGAAAACCACACTTTAACTTTTTGAACAACAACTAAAGTTTTAATACTCAAACCATCGTGAATTGTAGCATTGCATGATTGTCAGATCTTAACTCTAGATGCTTCTTATTATTGTTTCCCGATTATTTTGTGATCACCCCTAGATTTAATTACAATATCCAAAATCTCTTAAATCAACACTTGTAAAATTGAATATAACACCGGAACTTGAATATTTGCTGAAATAGTTCAGTCCCTGTGGGTTCGACATCCGACTCTTAAAAGAGCCACTGTATTACTTGTACGATCGTGTACGCTTCCGCGTGCGCTGGGGCACAAACACACTACCACCATCAATAACCAAGGAGCACAAGTTCCCTTTAATGAGGCATTTAGAAATGGAATAGATTTTCCCTTTGACTAGGGTCATCCATAGCCTTTACTTATCATGGGATAGATTTTACCTTTGACTAGGGTCATCCATAGCCTTTACTTATCATGGAATAGATTTTCCCTTTGACTAGGATCATCCATACCCTTACTTATCATGGCATGATGCACTACATATTTGGAACAGTAAGCTCCCTTTCTTGAGGCATATCATTGACTACCAAGGCCTGCTTGGATAGTCTACAAGGAACACCAACATTATCACCATCCCCACACTCCTAAAATACAATATCACCCTCCACTTGGGGGTTATCAATGTCAACCCCCTCAACAACATCAACATCATCATAATAATAAAAATCACCGGCCAACATAATAAATGCCCTTCGATTGGGGAACTCACTCATCTTATGGCCAAAGCCTTGACATTTGTGACATTTAAGAGGGCGAAAAGTGTTGCCTCCTTTCTTTGGAGGAAGAATGGGAGTGTGCCGCTCCACTTGATTGGTTTTGACAAAAGGCTTCTTGAGATCTTGCATGGCACTCTTGTCCTTTTGTCAATTGGAAGAAGAAGTTCTTCCAACTTTGTTGTAGTTCCAAGTACCTTTGAAACCCCTTGATTTGTCAAGCTTCTCCTCTTGGAGGCCCATCTCTATCTCAATAGCCGCCTCAAGGGTTTCATCAATATCATGATAGTGGTGGAGTCTCATGCGGGAAGCAATCTCCTTACTCAACTCGACTCTAAACCGAGTCATAACATTCAAAAGATCTTCATAAAAATCAATCCACATGTTCAAGAGTTGGAGCTCATCATAGTATTGCTCTAAACTTTTGGTGCCTTTTCTTAAAGTGTAGATCTTCTTTAGTTGCTTTTGGAAGTACCTATCGAAAACATACTTCTACCTCAAAATAGCTTTTAACTCTTTCCAAGATGGGGTGGGCGATAAACCATGCATCCTACGTGCCTTGACTTTAATTTCCCACCATGTGGAAGCAAAGCCCTCAAATTGAGCAATGACATAAGAAACCTTCTGTACATTGAATATCTCATTTTTCAAGAAGATTGATAACACTCAAGCTCATACTTTGTAACAAATTATGAAGCGGAAGTTGTCAATAAAGAACCCAACAAAGAGGTTGGGGTCGAACCCACAGGGAATAGGGTAAGATCTAGACTAATGTCGGTAATTGAACTTGTTGGTGAGTTATCTCCAAATTAGGGGGTTTCAAGAAAATAATATTAAAGCAAAGATTATAATTTTAATTTAAATCAATATTTGCAAACAACTAGGGTAAGTGTTCCCCATGGATTCATAACTACTTTGGATACACACATGAACAATCCCAATGCTTACTTATAGAACTGATAACTAGGGTTCATCCAAACGACTGATTCGTCCCTATTGAATGACTATACTCAATCACCGGGTGAGGTCTCATGAGCGATTTCAAACTAACCGTTATCAATATGTTTCAAATTTAACTATCCTGCGATCACAACTCAAGTTAATACAATGATCATAAAGACCAAGGCTTTGTTGAAATTCTCTTTTCCTAATCTCTACTTCTTTAGTTTTAAGAAAGTAAAGAATTCAGGCAAGTCCTAATGTTGTACACCATTAAGAAACGTTTAAAGATGAAGAGAATACAATACAAGCGTTTAGCATTGGTTTTGAATCACTTTTGTGTAGCCCTATTTCGTTATTCCACTATGGTTCCCACAACCCCTAGTTGTGGAGGTTTTAGCCTCTCATGTTTGTAAGATTATAATTTGCATTCATAGACAAATACATAATTAAGTACTTACAGTAACAATTGGAAGAAAACTAGATCTGAATATCAAACAACAATCTCAAGAATAATGGATGAAATCAAGAGTTTGATCCTAAGAATTGCTCTTCAAAACTTGGTAAAAATTCACAAATAATATTCTTCACACGTCTATTACTTTGTTTCTATGTTCTATGAATAAAATAAAATATAAAAGCTATTTATACAGATATTAGAAACTTTTTCCTAAGCTAATAGGGATTTTTCATATCTGGCGCCGACTGTGTCACGACTGATCCTACGACCTGTAGCAGGATTGTACGGGTCGTACCTGCTTCTCGTACATCCTTGGATGCTGCATATTTGTCTAAGTGTTGGTAGGCTAGTACGAACCATACCACAGTCCTACGAGTCGTACAATGCATCCGCGGTTTGGCCCTGAGAATTGAGACATCTTATGAAGTTTTTAACGAGTGTTGTGGTACCCCTTGTACCTTCCTCCTATGAATTGTACTATTTGTTGTGTTTGAAGTTCTTCCAAGTCTTGAAGAATTACTTGAAGTTCACCACAACTCATGGTACAGGTCTTATGTGCATTCTAGGATCGTGAGTCCATCCATACCAAGAGACTGCCTTTGTGAAAATTTCTCTGAATAATTTCACGACTCCAGTTACGACTCATACCATCTTGGTACTACTCATACTGAGAGTCGTATGTTTCCTTTCTCTTAATCCATCCTTTTGACTTTCACCATGGTTCTCAGTACGGCTCATACAATCAAGGTACGACTCGTACTGAGACTTGTACTTGGCTGATTTTCTGCATTTTTAGGCCTCTTTTGCACATTTTTGCTTCAACACTCATTTTCCTTGAAATCAAAAGTAAAAGTGCCTTATATCTATTTAAACATACCTAAGTCCATGTTATTTTCTTAGTTTTAAGCATCGAAAGTGCTGTAAACTCACAACACATCAAACCCTCAACTTAAGACTTTTACATGTCCTCAGGCAAAGAAAACAAAAACTGAACATGACACTTAACTAGAAATAAACCTAGGATACTACAACCAACATCAACCAAAACTTGCACATAAACTCAAACAGGTTTTGACCCTTTTTGTTGTGAACGAAATTAGCACATGCACATCAAGCAACCACATAATATGATAAATAGGGATCAAAATATGTCATATAGCTATTAACAGATAGTCAAGTCATCACCAATACTTTTCACACAGAAAACTAGTAGAATTAGACACAAATCATGTACCCTCACAGCAAATAACGTCCCTCACTCACAAATATAGTAAAATATGAAACATGGGACTGAACAAGTAAAACTCTCACTCTCACAAAGAAGTTCCAAATACTGCATATCGGATACCATAGGCTTGCCCTTATTTTCTCTACTTTGGTTTGTTAGATGGTCAGGCTAGGATCACTATAGGACTTGCTTTGGCTTGTAATTTAGGATTTCGGGCTAGGTATGGTAGATATGAAATCTTTTGAGTGACTAAACTCCTCCTTGGCACTACATACACGTGACTCCATTTTTTCACTTTTTCACCCTTTTTACTTTTCATTTTTTCCTCCACTTTCACCCTTTTTATGCACTTGTATGAGTGTGGTGTGTTTCTTCAAACTTTTATGCATCATTCTCATTTTTGTATTTTCTTATTTTTCACCTTTTTCTTTTCTCTTCCTTTTTCACCTTCCCATTATTTATGCACCCCTACTCTATCCTCCCTCAACTTAGGCATTTTGCCTATGTTGAGGTTCACAATGTCCAAGGAGGGATCAGGACCAAAACAGGTTCATTATAAAAATGGGTACGGTTAATTGGTTATTCAAAGAAAAATAATTTATTTAAGGCTCAAAATCAGGATCAAGGGAATCATATCATTTTGGTAGGGCCATTTAACCTAAAAATGGGTTAAACAAAAAATGGCCTATGATTCTTTTCTAACCAACCATCCTAAAACCTATGTAAAGACCAATGTAACACCCCGGAAGGGCCTACAAGTAGGAGTCTATGTCAAAAACTGTAGAAAACCTGGAATTTTCCACTAGTACGACTCGAGGTACGAGTCGTGGTGAGGACCTACGACTCGTGACACGAGTCGTGAGGAGACCGGGAGCCTGAGGTTGTGTCACGGGTAGTCCTACGAACTGTGGTGAGATGGTATGACTCGTGGTTAGGAGTCGTGGTGAATATCTCAGTGATGCCAGAGTGAGTCGTCACTTTTCATGGTATGACTCGTAGGATGAAGCAATGAGTGGTGATGAGGAGTTGTGGTTAAGTTGTAGTGGTTTGGGTGGATGGTACCACGGTGGACAGTACGATCCGTAGGATGGTGGTACGAGTTGTGGGTTACTAGTTGTGGCCAAATTCAGAAAGTTGGGGAAAAGGGTGAAGTGACCACGAGTCATGAATTGATGGTACGACTCGTGGAACGACTCGTGGTTGGGGCCATAACTGCTTTTCAGAAAAATTTCAGTAAGGGCAATTTCGACTTTTCTACGCTTTTGAGCCCTAAACCATGTCATTTTGAGGTCAAAACAGGGTCTTTAAGGGATGAAAACTCCTGTTAAATTCATTTTATTATTTTCAAGTGCTCGAGAAGGGAGTAGGAAGGGTTTCAAGCTATTTTCTTCAAGTTCTTCAAGTTTTCACTTAGGGTTCTTCAAGGGAGTAGGAAATCACGAAATTTACAGGTATGTGGGGTTTTGAAAGGGTAGATTAGACCATACCCATGCCCATTTCTTCCCATTTCCTACGATTAAGTTACCAAATCCTTGTGGGTCTTAACCCAATTGCATGATTTCCCACAAATTTACATGAAAGTGTGGTAGTATGTTTAAATTACGGATTTTGAAGTATTTGGGCTGATATTACTTGTATATTTTATATTTAATGATTTAAATCTCTAAAAGTATGGATTCCCAATCATGGGAAATTTTTTAGTGAATTTCATGGTCAAGATGATTCCGAAAACACGAACAAGTTTCTCTTACATTTTTAAGCATGTAATTTCCCATGTTAGCATGATTGTTTTCTTAAGATTTTAAACATGTCAAGTATGTTTGAAACTATGGGAAATGCCCACATGTCACTTATGAATTATATTACGATTTAGCCGACTCACGGTCCCAATTCCATGGCTAGTAATATGAATTCTCAAGTATATCACGATTCCCATGTTTTAACTAGCCATGCATGTCATGTTATGAATATTATGAGCATGTTGCATGTTTTAGGAGTAGTACTTAATATCGAGTAGGTTCGGGTCTTAGATTACCCCCCGAATCTCAAAACCACGTGCCATCGTAGGATTATGTTTGGGACCTCCTCAGTGACTGTCCCTTATGCCCTACGGGGCCTTCATGAGTGATATCACGCCTTTCATGGTTCATACCCTTGACAAGATATGAACGGCCTCCCGACTAGGGGTACAAGTCGGACTTCATGTGTGCTCATGTGAAGTATGTCGGTTATAGAAATCTCCCATTGTTCCTCATGGTTTTGAATTATGCATGGTTATGTTCTTTTGGCTCAAGTTATGATTTATGAAATGTTTTTTCAGCATGTTATGACTTTGATGGGTTTATGAATATTTTTGGAAATATTGAGCCTTATGATATACTTACGATTCCAGTTTATGATCATGATGTCCCACTAACTTTTATATTTTTAAACATTGTTTTGCATACCTTACATACCCGGTACTTTTAGTCTTGACCCGTATATTTCGGGATGCGGTGCGCGGGCTCGGCATCGTCCCTAGTTTGTGCTCGGTTGCAGCTAAATCTCCGGTGGTGAGTCCTCATGATCCGACTGCTTCATGTTTAGAACTTGTTATATGCTATGTTTTCAAAATGTTTGGGTTAGTTGGGCTCTTGGCCTTAACCGTCTATTATGATTAGAGGATTTCGAATGTGTAGTATTTTGTCAGTGATGATTGTATTTCGGTTTGTCGTTCCCTACAAATTCATGATATGATTTTCAGTTAATTTATGATTAATAAGTTAAGTTTTACGCAGATGGGGTGGTTTTATGCTCACGCCATGGGTTGACTTGGGGTCTCTCGGGACTCCTTGCATCGGTGTGCACGATGCGGGTGTACTCTCGGAATTCGTGACAATAACAGAATGAGTTCTAGATCCTCTACACGATATTGAACTAAGTATCAGACCACACTCACTCATGGTACATGTCTAGCATTCCTCTTTACACCTTCCAGGTTATTCATGGTTAACAAAAATTATTTATGCTAATACTAAATGACATAAAAGATCCTGAGAAATCATGCTTTGCAATCACAAGTACATAGCTAATCATCGAAAAATTTCAAATAGGGTCAATTTTTACAAATCCAAAACTAGGCAATTTATTAAGTTTAGATAATCCTAAGCTACTTTCTAATTAAAAAAAAATCACAAAAATAAAATCCTAAACATGTTGGTTCTACTAGATAGCATGCCCGAGGGAAAAGAAACACGACAAGAGAAAAACCTTCGGACGAATCAAAATTCAAAAGTAAAGTACAACCCTCCCCTTTTTAAAAAAGCATGCTTCATCCCCAAAGCATAGAATGTAAAGCACGGGGAATGGAACATGCACAGTGGCGCACTAACGCTCTGTGTCTTGGAGGAGAATTACCTCAGTTGTAATCGTGAATTGGCGGCGGTGGTAGGCGCACTCAGCAGTGTACCCATAGAGGGAGAACTACCCCCTCGGTGTGCGGCCATCTCTACGACCTCTAGAATCATGAGTGAATGTGGCTCGCTCGAAGAGGTCCACGCCACTTGCAAGCTCTGCTTGGACCATGGTCAGACTACCAAGCTCTTCTGCTTCTCTCAGTAACTGATCAGTGCACATCGTGAGTCTGCGGCTCTCAATCTTTTTGTTTGTGCTTTCTCTCTTCTCTTGCTTTCTCTTCTTCTTTGGGTCTCATCTCCAATATCCTAAAGACCCTCTTCTTCCCCTTTCTCGCTGTCAACTTCCTTTGGGCTCCCAATAAAGCTAATCGGATCAAGCTCGTCAATACCATCATCGAGTTAGGAAGAGTAATTTGCTATGGTAATAAATTGTGATGACAACTTGGACACTTGGCTCAGAGCCCTAACTCCTCACGGAGGATGCCCGTGTCGGTTTGCTCGACCATACACATGTTTTAATCTACTCTCGAAACCATTTAATCGCGTGTAGGGCATGCACAAGTTTGTCTTAATCTCAGGCCTTTACCCAAGGCTTGACATTCTCAATCATTGATTGAACTTTCTTCTTAGCTATGGTGATCTCTTGATCGGAGTTTTGGAGAAATTCTGAGCACTAGTATGTACACGATTGGAGTATGGATCGGGAGGCTGCATGGAATTGGTGTGGCGAGAGGTCTTGGGAGGCAGCCTACGAATGACCGGCATACGTAGCAAATGTCTCTCCCTACTCTGTGAAGTGGGGACATTCACCTATTTTCCCCTAACTGTTCGTGATACTGGGTTTGCGGTGGAAATCGGGCCCCGCTGCAGGGTTCATCTCGTCCCAGTTAGGCCAATATCGGTGATCACTTTGTCCTCGATCATGTTCTCCTCACCATGATGCACCTTGATGCCGCCTACGTGTATGATCTGAAAATGTGACTCGGGAATGGGATGGTAGTGCTCAATCCCATAGCCCGATCCCCACCTCTTCAATGACCCTCGAGATATTGATGGGGTTTCTGGACATGATATAGGCCACCAAAGCTATTTCATGCGCAGGGTTTTATCATTTACACTCAAGGCCAATCGATGGCGCACTAACATCCAGCAGGCTTTTTCTATGAAGTTTAAAGATTTCTTTGTGCTGCCGCTAGTGACCTATTCTACCTCTTAACTTTGTCCTCAGCCGTCAATCGGACAACCATTGAATCTTCCTCCACCTCCCGTCAAAACCAAGTTTCTTGATCTATTTCAAAGCCTCCACTCAATAGTCATATTTTGGTGTAGCATGTGGTGGTATGGCTGGGGTCCATATATGCCCGAGCAATAGTGCGTTCGGATATATCAACCTTTCGGCCTGCAACCATGATGCTCTCTAGCTTTAGTAGATCTTTGACTTACGCCCCTCTTTCACTTTTACGCTTTCCATGGTTGCAAAATAATTGGTGTAGAACTCTAGAATGATTTCTAAAGTGTATGGTTCGGGGTCCCTAGCCATCCAAATAAATTTATAGAAGCTAATATACGCTACATCTCCTCACACCTCATTTAATGAATTCGTGAGGATCCGCGTCTCTTTGAATGCTCTTCTAGGATTTTTTTAGCGGTGAGAAATGCCTGTTCCTTATATTTCACCAGGCTCCTGGTAGTCTCCACCAAATGGTGCGGTTGGTGGAGTGCACTCTGCGGCATTGGGTGCCTCCTCCTCGATATGGACTTCTGCTTTGCATCTCCAGGATTAGACTCCTCGGACCCCTCTCTTCTTCATTAAGAGCGGCTCCCAAACTCTTGTGCTCTTTCCTCGCACAGCTCTTGGTAGGGAGCACCGGCGGATGTGGAAGTGATCGCCACGTCTGGAGCTTTAGCCTTCTCTCCTAGTGGTTTGGGTCTTGTCAAGTAGAGGATGTATCGACCTAGTATTCCTCCCAATAAACCGCTGGGGAGTTGCACCTTGATCGGATTCAAGGTCTCATCAAGCAATGTCCTTGAGCGATTGCCTTGGATGCTTTTCATTTACGCGTCATTGTACCATTGGAGAAAAATGGTTAGAATTCCAAATTTGAGCAAAAGAAACTCAGAAAAGTCCTCTGTAATTTATCACGGGTCAATAGTACGGAGTCGTACCTTGGAGGTACGATTCGTACTTATGACCCCGTAAGCTATCTGAAGTCAATGTTGTGCCTGCAGGGTATGACTCGTACCATGAAGGTACGATCGTTACAATAGTCGTATGAGGATGCCCCTTTAAAGCAAAATGTTACGTATTTTCCATGACGCATTGTATGACTAGTAAGTTGATTCCATGAGTTATAGGAAGGATGGAATCTTGTCACTTATGGACTTGACCCTTTTCAAATTTTCGTGCGATTGCCGGTACACGACTCATAGCTGAGGAAACCATGAAATTTGTACTAAGATTATTTCTCGTGATTATTACAATTTTGGCCTGGGACAGTCCTTACGAGTCATCCTACGAGTCGTAGTATAAAACCATGAGTCATAGGAAACGTGAAGCTTGTCAGCGACTCATTTTGATTCGGTTGTAGGAGATTTCAACTTAGTGTTGGAATTTTCAGAATTCCCCAAGTCCCGGGAATGCATTTAACATTTTTACGATTACTCATTCCTCCCTCTTTTTAACACAAAATGTAGCTCAATTTTAATAGTTCAATGCCTGAAATTTTACAAGTTCGATCCCGATTGCACCTGACTTATTCACATCCTGGTCATTGTCGCTTTTCTTTTTCTTTTTTAAAAAAAATATTTTCAAGCATTGAGAGGACTCTCAGGGATTAAGCAAGTTGTATCAAGCACACAGGTCATAATTATCAAATTCAACAAATACATTTACTTTGAATCTTGCTTACTTGACCGGCAATCGAAACTTAGGGTTGGAAGTTGATATTCTCGGTGTTAACTAATTAAGAACTTGCTCATTTGATATTTGATTTCGGTTATGGGTGTGAGGGAGTCATGAGTTTTGGTCGTGACTTAGGTTTTTTTTTGAGTCTTTGATGGGGAGGAAGATACGATTTTCTTGAGTTTAAATAGGTTATAGGGTATATTTGAAAATTTTGGGCCAAGTTAGGTGATTTTAAAATTTTGACGTCGCGATTCATACCACGAGTCATAGGAAGGCCCTACGACTTGTCCTTTGGACCACATAATAATTGAGAAACTTACCTATGGACCTACGAGCATCTTACAGATTGCACTATGGGGGTACGATTTGTACTATGACTCATAGGATCTTTGTTACATTAAGGTCCATGCTAAGCATAGTTCATAACCACATTGAGTGAGCACTACGACCCATATAATGAAGTTACGAGTCGTAGGACAACCGTGCCCCTAAATAGTGCATAAAATACATCTACGCTACTCACCACGACTCATACTACGGCCCCTACAATCCTCTTACGAGGTTGTATTAGAACCTGCTTTGCTGTTCGGCGGTTCTTACGCCTTTGTTTTATTTCCCACACGGCGAACACGCATAAGTTAATCAACTTGGATTGCTTCCCAGAAGCGCTTGATTTAATGTTGTGGCACGACGGGTGGTTTAGTTACTCAAAATTCATCAAACTACCGACTTGGATTTCCTCTAAAAAAACGCTGATTTATCGTTGCGTGACATAAGTCTCTTGACTACTCGAGACTTCATCGGGCTTCGAGTCATCCTCTATTCTTTGAGACAACTCTACGTACTCCTTTGGGCGCTGTTGAGGCATACATTGAAGGTGACCTCTTCTTTATTGAGTCTAAACACAACTAGCCAACCACCACATCTACTAAGGATCTTTCGGTGTTGAGGAATGGTCACTCCAAAATGATGTGGACCTCAAAATCAGCCTCATGATGAGGATCACAAGTCGCCCGAGGAATATGAATCCTATCAACTTTAACAAGCATCAACGAGGATCCCACGGGCTTCTTCACGGTTCGTCGATGCCCGGTAGCCACATAGTAGTTGGTGTGGGGGCTCCTAATCGACTACTTAAACACAACTAATGGCATGCAGTTGATGTTTGCTCCCAAGTCTCTGAATGCCCTCGCGAACTCAACATCCCTAATTTGTGCATAAAATAATGAAGTACCTAGATCTTCCCTCTTGGGTAAGGACAGTGAGGCTAACACTACAATGATGCACATTATCCACGAGGCTCATAGCTCACGGACCTTTTCTTCATGACAGGTCCTTCATAAACTGGCATATCTCGGCATCTATTCCAATGCCTCGACCAATTATATGTTTATATAACTATTTGAGTATTGACGAGAATTTCTAAAACTTACAATTCTCCGCCTTCTTATTCATTCTTTGAGGGAACGATGGCGGTGGTTGTGGATTAGCCTTGTAAATTTGTGAGCTCCTTGCTTTTCTCCTTGTTTAATTTTCAACATTTGGAGCCTCGATCTTATGGCGTCCTTATTATGCTCCTTCTCGGCAACATCTTCTTCATCGGCTAATCAATCACTCTTTTTCTTTTTTCCTTTCAACTACAAGCGGTAGAGGGGATCAACGTGATGCATCCCACTCTTGTCATCATCCATGCGAGTTCCCATCATTCTTTAGATTGGACTATGTTGCTAGGTAGTGTACCACTTTTCCTAGGGTTCATGGATCTTTGGCCAGTTGCTCTAGGCTATTTGTTCAATCTATTTGATGAGAGTAGAATGGACTCATTCTGCGACCCATGCTCGATATATCACTACGGATGTCTTTCGGACAATTTGTTGATCATCGTGGATCTCACCTTCTTTAGCATCTTAGTCATCACGCTCTCTAAATTTCTTGTCCATTCCCACGTGCATTAGGAGGCACGTATAATCTATACGATCGTTGAAGTAACCGTCATTCCTTCTCCAATCCCCTCGCTCACGACCTCGACTTTTGTATCTATACCCAATATGATTGTAATTGTCTCTGTAATTGGTTATGAACTTGGTTTCGAGCCCAGGCGCCAAGTATCTTGTCGGTTGCGGGCGTTATTTCAGCAGCCACTGGTTGTCCATTGCCTCCTCCTCGACATACGAATGGTCGGGCCTGGCTCTGTCCTGTGTCCCCACTTGCATTGACCTTTCGGCTCCGGCCACCCGTGATATGATTAGTGAGAAAGTCAGATGATGTGTGTGTATGAGCCCGATTCTGGTCACATTCTTCTTCCTTTTCTTCGTTGATGCGCAATCAAACCAGCAACATATGCACCAACAACTTATGCCAAGTAACACCTACATTTGTGTTGATTTTCTATCTAGGAATAGTAGCGGCTTGCTCTACAGATGTGCTCAATCGGTGCTCATCATATTGTAATGCACTCTTTGCTTTTGTACTATTGTTTGATGATGCATGAAAATCTCCAATAAGCTTATCCTCCCGAATTTTGTGGTTCACTTGGTCAACTTTTTCTTGAACCTCGGCAGGTTTAATGGGTGCTCGGTCTTTAGTTGTCGGAAATTATAGATCTCGTCAGCAAGCCGGTATCTTGGAGGATGGAAAGAATCTCTAGAAAAGCTTGCTTGAGCTCCCTCCCGATTGGTAATGGAGTCATTGGGCAACTCAGAAACCATAAAGTGGCCTCCCTAGACGAGGGAAGAAGGGGAAGAGTCTTAGCCTTATAGCATCTAGGCTGACTCCAGAAACTGTACGCCTTGCATATTCCAACAAAGTTCATCGGGTGCGGGTATTGACACCCAATTTTTGACCTCCCTATGCCTAGTCTTAGCTTCATATGCATATATATATGTGTGTATTTTTAAAATTACCTTTTTTAACAAAATTATTTAATTCGCAATTAAGTAATATTCTAGCATTAATTAGCATATATATATACTTGAGTTTTTGCATAGTATTTTAATTATACTTTTAAATCATTTTTATTTCAAGTTTTTAACTTTTTAATATTATATATAATTACGTCATATATAATATATTGTATGATAATATGCATGGATATGTATTTTCAATTAAATAAGGTTTATTTAAAAAATATAAAAAAACTAAAAAAAATAAAAAAAATAAAAAAAATAAAAAAAATAATAATATTTATATTATTTTATAATAAATTGAACTATTATATTATCTATTTTATTAAATTAATTTTTATTAAATTATTTACAAGTGTAGTATTTTTATTAATTTAATAGCAGCTAATTCAATTTTTCTCTAGCCACTTTCTGCATAAATTTGTCAATTTTAGCCTCTTTTTATCAAATCTGACCCAATTCAATTCAAGTCATTAACTCCTACCTATTAACCCAATCCATAACCCGCCTAATAGCCCATGACCAGACCCAGCAACCTAAAGTTCAATCCTAACCATCCATCTAATCTAATCTAATGGGCACAATTTAACCCTAACATATTTCCTTACTTATCTCCCTCTTCCCAAAAACCAAAACCTAATTTCCCATTTCCTTCTAACACCAGCTGCCTCCCTCTCTTTCTCTTCCCTCTCACCTCCTGCCAGCCACCACTATTTTTCCCCCAAAACCACCCAAGCGCCGCCCCTACTCCCTTTTTCCCTCTCCCGTTTCACCATTAATGCTCCCGCCGAAACTCCACCAAACATTCCCCCTCTCTCATTCTCACGATCCAACCACCCATCTTCTCCCCTTCCCCTTCGCCATTCACCATTGATTCTGGCCACTGCTGGCCGAAAAACACCTCACCACTCGCCTCTCTTTTTTCCCTCTCAGTCATCTCCAGCCAAAACCATCCTTTCCTTCGTCGTCTTCTCCTCTCCAACCACCGAAAAAAACTACTGCCCTCATCTTCCTTCTTCTCCGGCGATCGAAACCACCAGATGTTGCTCCTCTCTATATCCTTCTCTGTTCGAAACCAGGAGCAACCGTGAAACCCTTCTCTCTTCCTCATCATTTCCGAACAACACCCAGATCCGTCGGAACCCTCTAATCCGACCACTATCGCGCCACCAGACTACCAGCACCACCGCAACCATAAACCACCACAAACGACCCGACGAGTTTCAGATATGAATTGCAAAGGTTTGAGATAGATTCTTAAGAATCTGTCCATGGTTTATCCTTCCGATAAAATCCTTTTCTTTTTATATTTTTCACCGTTGTTTCTTTTATATCACTTATCAAGTTTGATTACCCATTTTAGTACAAATTCGTCGCTTATTGCCTTGTTGTTTTAGGTGTTGTGGCATGTTGCTGAGTTTAAATCTTTGGATTTGCCCAGATCCCCAGTATATGCAAGTAATAATTTTCTAGATCTGCCCCTCTTTTCTTGTGTATAGAAATATACGAAGTGATATGTGTTTTGACCTATTCTAAGCGTGTTTAATTTATTGCAGATCTTCCCATCATTATCAGCATGTAATATGGTTTTAGTTATGCTGACCATGTTTGGTTGAAGTATTTAACTATTTAGTTTCAATTAGCAAATCATGCTTGTTGAATTTGGTAATTTTCACCTTTATAAATTCTTAAGCGAAGTTACAGAGTTAATATATTCGAAGGACGAAGTTTCTACCTTAGTTTTAAATACTCATGATACTTGCTTATTCATGGAAAGACTTGATCTGAATACTTGTCAAATTATACATATGTTTCTTTTATAATTGATTCTCTTCCTTAAATTATTTTGGGAATAGCTGCACCATATATTTGTCTACGAATTATTTTGATTACGCTTGTATAAGTCGGTAAGAAAATATTTTGTTTGATTTTTCTTATAATACTAGTGATAAAAAATATATGGTAATTCAACATTTATTGGTTTGGCAAGAATTAATTTATTTAGGACAATTTCTTCTGTCAGTTAATTTCCTTCTCTGATTGGTCTATGTTTATTAGAAAATATTCATCTCCATGATCAAAAGATGTCGGTAATATTTAATATCCACAACTTGCATCCACTACGATAATTTAGTATTCACTTTTAAAATATTAACTAAAAGATTGTTCTCTTTTCATTTAATTTGTCTTAATTTAAGGAGAATGCTTAATTGGCTGATTCTTCCTTCCTTTCGTTATTTTCATTTATGGTAAAAGGTTATTTAAAGATGTTGATTTGATTAATTAAGGAAAAGATCGCTTTTGTTTGACTTTTCCATATATCCCCTCCTCATTCTCTCCTTAATAGTTAATATGGAGTATTATTTTGATAAAAATTATGTTTGATTGATTATATTAAAAGGAACTCATTTAACTGATTTTCTCTTTTTTCTTAAATTGATTTAGTATGGTAAAATCTGTTTAGCTTTTATAGATTCTGATTTACCTCTGTTATTTAAGGAAACAAATTTCCTTTGATTGGTCCTCCCTTCTTTTTTTCCCTTCCCTTAATCTCTTGTCCGATTTAATTATTTAAGGAGGCATCTCCTCTTCTATTCTCTAGAAGAACAGACATATTTTTTATAACTTCATTTTCTTAGTATTAAAAGAGGGTCTTACTCTTTAGCCAGGGAGGATAAAAAAAATATACCGCTCTCTCTTTCTTCTCACATTCTTGTTGCATGCAAAGCTCGCTAAATTTTTGACCTTCAATATTAAAGTCATATAGCTCTTAACTGGTTAGTTCATTCAACTATGTGATTTTTTATTTATTTCACTAATTTAATCATTGTCTGCCAGACATAACATGATTCTTGTTTAATGTGTATATCTTACTAGATTTAATACCAACCAATCTCTTCATGTCCGCATGTTGAAACATCAATTTTCAAGTTTTATTCACAATTGCGATATATACACATGTGGTTGCCCTTGCTTAGTCTTTTAAAACAAGTACTCTTTAGGAGTTTGGGATAAGATGAAGAGTCGTTGGGACAAGAAAAGATGAAAACTAATTAAATTTGTCATTATGCTTTCATTTTATGTATTCTTCTATGTATTTTATTTATTTATTCATTTAACTATTTTCATCAATTTGTAATAATGTAATTAAATAATAGTAGTGAAAAGGGGATTGCCAAAATAGGTGGAAAATTATGTGATACTTGTTTCATTTTTAGTTTTCCTCCAAGCTTATACTTATTTACTGCCATCTTTGTTTTTATCAAAACTACTGCCCATATCTATTTCTCTCTACTTGAACTGGGTAGTGTGTGTCTTTTAAATCATACACTGTCCCTTAACATATAGTTAATGGGAAAGTAAAAGGAATTACGAGGTCTAATTCTGAATTTTTAAAACTAAGCCAATTCATCCCCAAATATAATATCAACCTGAGATTTTTTAAGGGGATTATGTGTATTTATATGTAAATATTTATGTGTTTATCTTTATTCAAATCTTCTTAAATATATTATAATATTTTTAAACTTAAGACCGACCTCAAATAAATATGTTGCTAAGGTTGAAGATCATGATGTACAATATCATGTTTTCATCTTTAAAAAGCAACAAACATTTTAAGCTTTTAAATTTTCTTTTAAAATCGTCACAAACCTACTTACAAATTTTGATTTATTAACTTTCTTTATTCTATTTACAATTTTGGTATATACCTTTAGTTATTATGAATTAAATGTGGTTGCTATATCTTGATACTGTTTAATTTCTTTCTTCTCTTTGATCTAAAATTTAACTATTAAGTGTCATTAGTATAGTTCATGAACCAAATTGTTTTATCACTTATATTTTGTATTAAGTTAATTTGTTTTAAGATATTTATTTGCCTTAAAATAATTTTATATGTGTAAAATAGCGTAATTATTATTTTATCACATAGTTTGCATTAATTGATGAATGAATTAATTTATGTTTAATTTATGGTAATATAATAATTGATTTAGTTGCCTTATGTAATATTTGAGAATATTATCTTTTCATTTTAATATATCTGCATGTTTAAATTATTTTATCACTTAGATTTCATGTTAACTTTGAAATAATTCGCGCTTGAGTATTTATTTGGATTGAAATAAGTCTTATGTGTTGGCTTATTTTTAGTAAATTAATTTTTAACTTATTTATATTTTTAATAAGATCTCCATTTGCCTAATCACATAGTTAAATTAGTTTTTAAATAAATTAATGGACCTTTTTGCTCACCTAGTAATTCTCCCACATAATTAACGAATTCAACCGGGACCCACAGTTGTGGACCTCGAAAGATGCTTAACACCTTCCTTTCGAAGTAACTTGAGCCCTTACCCGATTTCTGGTGACGTAGATCTAATTGAACAAAGTTATATATTTAGTTAGTCTAGTTCGGTTCCCTAACGCACCAAAATTCATTAGGTGGCGACTCTTCCTTTCTAACAATCCTTTAAGAGTTTCCACGTGTTGAATCCCGCTTTCTGCGAGGAAAATGGGGCGCGACAACAGGTTGGCATCATCAGTTGCACGACCACTAAACACCCCTTTCACGTTCAATAATTGGATCATGGTGCTAGTGATGTCAAATTTTCCCCAGCAGGCAATGGTGGTGGTATAATAGCTTCAGTTGATCCGACTTCATCAATTTTCGGGTCATCCTCATCGAAGAGTTGAGGGACATATCTTTGATCTCTATTGCCCCTTCCATGGTGACCAGCGTTGACAACCTCATCTCGAGCATTCTCTGCATCCTAAAGTGCAGCTTGCCGAG
This sequence comes from Datura stramonium, assembly GCA_018107945.1. Taxonomy (NCBI): domain Eukaryota; kingdom Viridiplantae; phylum Streptophyta; class Magnoliopsida; order Solanales; family Solanaceae; genus Datura; species Datura stramonium. The sequence continues at coordinate 135,162 of JACEIK010002625.1, forward strand.
CTAGCTCGACTTGCCTAGATTCTTTAGCAATACGGGCATCTCTCTGCTCTTGGTTCTCTATCTTTCGCAGTGTTCTTTCGAGTTCGAGATCCAACAGAATCAGGGGGTTTCCACTCTGACGAGTACTTGGCAATCACCATGTGACAACCTGTGGATATCCAAAACAAAAAGAAAACATAATTTAGGAAATAACAATCAAAAGTCAAGTACAAGCAATTAATCTAATATTAGCCGTATTTCCCGGCAATGGCGTCACTTTTTTATAACACTCAAACTCACACTTCCTGAAAAAGTATGAAGCGGACATTATCAATAAAGAACCCAACAAAGAGGTTGGGGTCGAACCCACAGAGAATAGGGTAAAATCTAGACTAATTTCAATAATTGAACTTGTTGGTGAGTTATCTCCAAATTGGGGGGTTTCAAGAAAACAATATTAAAGCAAAGATTATAATTATGATTTTAATCAAGATTTTCAAAAAACTAGGGTAAGTGTTCCCAATGGGTTCATAACTACTTTGGGTATACACACGTGAACAATCTCAATGCTTACTTGTATAACTAATAACTAGGGTTCATCCAAATGACTAATTCTTCCCTATTCGATGACAATACTCAATCACCGAGTCAGTTCTCATGAGCGATTTCAAACTAACCGTTATTAATATGTTCCAAATTTAATTATCCTGTGACCGCAACTCAAGTTAATACAATGATCATAAAGACCAAGACTTTGTTATAATTCTCTTTTCCTAATCTCTACTTCTTTAGGTTCAAGAAAGTAAAGAATTCGGGCAAGTCCTAATGTTGTACACCGTTAATAAACGTTTAAAGATGAAGAGAATACAATACAAGCGTTTAGCATTGGTTTTGAATCACTTTTGTCTAACCCTATTTTTTTATTCCACCATGGTTCCCAGAACCCCTAGTTGTTGAGGTTTTAACCTCTCATGTTTGTAAGATTATAATTTGCATTCATAGACAAATACATAATTAAATACTTATAGCAACAATTGGAAGAAAACCAAATCTGAATATCAAAGAACAATGGATGAAATCAAGAGTTTGATCCTAACAATTGCTCTTCAAAACTTGATAAAAATTCAAAAATAATATTCTTCACAGGTTTACTACTTCGTTTCTATGTTTTCTAACTAAAATAAAATATAAAAGCTATTTATATAGACATTGAAAATCTTTTCCTAAGCTAACAGGGAATTTTTCATATTTGACACCGGCTGTGTCATTACTGATCCTACAACTAGTAGCAGGATTGTACGGGTCGTACCTGCTTCTCGTACATCCTTGGCTGCTGCAGATTTGTCTAAGTGTTGGTAGGCTCATATGACCCATACCACAGTCCTACGAGTCGTACAATACATGTGTGGTTTGGCCCTGAGAACTGAGACATCTTCAGTAGTTTTTCACGAGTGTTGTGGCATGCATTGTACCTTCCTCTTACGACTCGTACTGTTTGTTGTGTCTGAAGTTCTACCAAGTTTTGAAGAATTACTTGAAGTTCACCACGGCTCATGGTACGGGTCGTATGTGCATGCTATTATCCGTGAGTCCATCCGTACCAAGAGACTGCATTTATGCAAATTTCTCTAAACAATTCCACGACTCCAGTTACGACTCATACCATCTTGGTATGACTCGTACTGAGAGTCGTATGTTTCCTTCCTCTTAATCTAGCCTTCTGACTTTCACCATGATTCTCAGTACGGCTCGTACTAAGACTTGTACTTGGCTGATTTTCTGCATTTTAGGCCTTTTTTGCACATTTTTGCTTCAACACTCTTTTTCCCTGAAATCAAAGTAAAAGTGCCTCATATCCACATAAACATACCTAAGTCCATGCTATTTTCTCAATTTTAAGCGTCCAAAGTGCTGTAAACTCACAGCACATGGAAGATCCTGTCACATTGCATCACCCAATCAAGAAAGACATTTGGGTTGTTTTCACCCTTGAAGGAAGGAAGAGTCACTCTTATAGAGTTGAGACTCATGTCCTGACCTCCATTATTTCTATTGAACTCATGAATCCCATAAGGATCCTCAACATAGAACTCATCATGGTAACGCCGACTATGGTGGCCATCTCTTCGATAATCACCTCAATTTCTACCCATGTGATAGATAGAACCATATCAACCTCCTCTTCCATGGTAAGGACCTTGAAAGTTCATGTGTGGCCCTCTTATATGGGTGTGGTAATTATTGGAAATATCATCAAACTCCTCTTGGAACTCCTCATGAAATTCACCATTCAAAGGTTGGACATTGCGGATTGGAAGGACGTTTCGAATGGGAAGGCGGGTATTTGGTGGAGGAAAAGGTATATGTG
>JACEIK010002625.1:165025-178891 GCA_018107945.1 Datura stramonium
ATATACATGAAAAAAATTAAAAGGGTGTTATCACGAATTTGTTAGATTTATTACTATTTTGACAAATTGATAATTGAGAGTTGTTCTATGAAATACGTGAAACTTATGTATCGAATTTGAGCTTATTTGAAGTAGAAATATTGAATTCTTGAAATTTGAAGAACGAAAATTTCAAACACACATGACTGAAATTTTAATCAATTTTAACATGTATTTCAATCATGTATGACTGAAGATATACAAGAAAAAAAATTAAAAGAAAGCTAAATGAGCTTGTTAGATTTGTTGTTGTTTTGACAAATTAATGATGTCGTTTGTTCTTTATGATGTATGAAACTTATGTTTCAAATTTGAGATTATTTGGAGTAGATTTGGGTGTTGAATCGTGTGTTGAATTGTTAAAATTCGAAGAACGAAAAAAAAATTGACAAAAAAATTCAGACATATATGATGGAAATTTTAGCTAATTTTACATGTACTTCAGTAAAAAACGTCTAAAGTCATACAAATTTTCAACTTCACTTTTGAATTATTTTAAAGTGGGTATATTTACAAAAGAAAAATTAAAAACTGAACAAAAATTAAATAGCGACCCCAAAAATAATTATTTGTGCACTTAGCCTAACACTAATTCCAATGTAGGCCCATAAGGAGGGGTTGAAAAATGGAGAGCTAGGTTTATCACACCCCCGTTTCAACACAGGATTAGAATAAGACGCAATTTTCAAGACTCTTAAAGGAATTACTAGGGTTAAGAATCGTGACCTAATTTTTAAGAAAAATAAAAAAATCTATTAATTATTAACAGGTATGACTCAAAAATCAGTCATCCAAAGTCTATTAACTGCTTGATAGTGCTTTCCTAAACAAAGTCTCTATGGATATGATCTCGACTCCATGTTGGATAATTATACTATATCGACCGCGTACACACTCGCTAGTTGAGGTGGATCAATAGAGATATTATTAATTTGGTGCCATTTTCGGGGACCTTGGCGTTAGGTCTTATCTAGAATTTCAAATTTTGGTTTGTTTGATTGAAGCCTACTCTATCACACTTGTTTTATTGTTATTGAGAAAAAGATGTAAGAATGGATTTGCCTCTAGGAGAGGTGGATAACGTGTTTACGGAGGTCAATGATGAGGTTGCCTAAGTTAACAAAATTGTTCTATCAAGAGTTAATGCTACATCATTTAAGATTGATGCTAGCATCTACACAATACTGAAAGTGGAAGGGCCAGTTTCACAATTTAACGGACGATGACCCATATCAATATCTCAAAAACTTTCTGGAGGTATGCAACCTCCATAAGCAAAACAATGTCTCTAATGATGCCATCCACCTTAGGATATTCAAATACTCCTTGGCAGGAAAAGCCAGGGAGTGGTTGCACCATTTGCCTCCCAATTACATTCACGTGGACAGAGCTGGTCAACGTGTTCTTGAAGAAATGATTCCCACCTAGTAAGAAAGCTGAATGGAGGGATAAGATATTCTATTTCAGGTAGCTTTGGAGAGAATAATTGTTTGAAGTATGGGAACACTTCAAGCAATATATAATGAGGGCACCTAATCATGGGTTTTTCGATCATATTTTACTTGAAATTGTTTACACTGGGCCGGACTCCTTGACTTAATCCGGGGCCAAAAATGCGGCTAGGGGTTGCTCTATAGGCAAAACATACAACTGTATTACTATCATACTTGACCAGATTGTAAAGCATAATCAAGCATGGCACGAGATCAAAATGGGTGTATGAATATGACTACTCCTTCATTAACCTATTTGATGAAGGAGAACCAGGAAGGAGATCAGATGATGGCTATTATGACCACAAATATTGCTTTGTTGACCAAAAAATTGATTGAAAATAAGGTGAACAAAGTTCACGTAGTGAAAAAAGCACGCGGTGGTACTCTATATGGGCATGGATGCCCTAGTTGTTGCTTGTATTGAGTGTTGTGATGAGTTGCTATTTCATGGAAGCTAGCTGGGTAAGTTTTTTTGCTCCTTAATATTCATAATATATTGTAGATATAAACTCGTAGTTGTCATTATATTCTCATCTTGATGTTCCTATAATTGCTTACGTGGAAATCTTACTATATACGTCATTGTACTCCTTTTCTTTATCAAATAGTTATTGTGTTGTGGTGTATGGTCGAGGATCTATTTGTGGAAGTAGCTTGGTGCTTTGTAGCATGAATATTTTTCTAGGTTCTTGATCATTGATCAAGAGGTATGTTAAGGCCTTTACCAAATATCTTTTTGGCATGTTTCCGTTGAATTTGAAATTTTTTGTAGCCCATAAATTTTACTCTTAATTTTTGTGATTGATTTACTAGTTGTGTTGGTATTTGGAGTCGGTAATATAGCTCGAATTTGAGCTTAGACACATATGTTTGTGGTACGTCGCTGGGACCGTTGAATATGTGAAATTGGAGTCGCATTGTGAAGTTGATTTGTGGGTTGTTTTATACATGTACTTGAATGTTGATTGTATTTCATATTCATGCTTGTTAAATGTTTATGAACTAACTATGAATTCCCTCGAGGCTTTGCGGTTACCCAACACATGAGAGTTATTTTGACCGTGGGTCAAGCCCAAGTTTGAAGCTGACCTATAGGGTATAATGACTTCCTCCGGTAGCGCCAAGCTTGTGCATGTTCAATAGTTGTTCCAATATAACTGAGCCTTCTTGGGTTTGTGATAAGTTCCCCTAGTATGATTGAGCTTATATGAATTTCTAACCTGTAGGACTGAGAGTTTTTTCGGCATGGTTAAGCTAGGTACGAATAGCCTGTATAACTGTGAGAGCTTTTGGAAAGGCTTGTGATCGATTCTTTTTTGGATTAATGTATTATATTATAGTCTATATTATTGCTTGTTCTGGTTAGCTGTGAATCAGATACGTGAATAGGCTGAGAATTGTTGTTGTTGTTTTGAAGCCTGGCTTGATGCAGGCGAGTTGTTTGTGACTTGATATTGATTATAGGTTGGGTTTCTCTATTTATTTCTTTTTGATGTTCCTTGTGTACCCTTTCCTGTTGTCCTTGTATCTTGGATTTCTATCGCCTTATATATTCGATACATCTCCATACTGATGCCCTTAATTGAGAGGCTGCACACATGCCTATAGGTGTTGATAAGCAAATGGACCGTGATCCACATAGCTGAGAGGGAATCCTTGCTATTGGTAAGATCTAGGTTGTTTGGAGTTGTCAATTATTTTGCTTTTGGTATATATGTATATTTAGATCAATTGTGGCCCTGTACTGATCATATATCTACTGTTGAATTCTTAGAGACTCATAGCCTTATATTTTGAGTTGTAGTGTTAATGTTTACCTTGTAAATTTTTATTTATGTTACAACCCCCAAAAGTCCCTAATATCAGATCCTAGACATGAAGTAAAAAACCAGCAGAAATAAACTACTTTCCACAGAACGGATCACAGCATGAGTTGTNGGTTCTCAGAAGATGAATACAAACAGATTTTAGCCAAAAGTCCCTAATATCAGATCCTAGACATGAAGTAAAAAACCAGCAGAAATAAACTACTTTCCACAGAACGGATCACAGCATGAGTTGTGGTGAGAAACCACGACTCATGATGACCAACTAGGGTTTCCTAAGTCCTAGTTCCAACAACTCAAGTAATGAGTCGTTGGTGCATATAATGATTAGTTACTTCATCCGTTATGAGCGACCTAGCCAAAGTCCTGAAACTTTACATTTTCTTCCCAAGGACCACGAGAGGACATCACGACTGCTTACACCAAGGGATAACTTGTCCTGTCTGTCTAAGAATTGAAGATTAGAAATTGACCAAAGATGCCTCAGTGACCATGAGAAGTCACCATGAGTCATGGTCAAACATGACGACTTGTGGTATGACCCATCGTCACTGGACGAAAAATTTTACAGACGGAATTCTAAGGTTATTTTAGTAACTTTCTATATTTTTATCACCTAAACTAGAATATTTTGGGATTTTATTAGGGGGATATTTAAGGATTTTATTAGTTTAAACTCTTATTCCCTCTCCTAACTAGCTCTCAAGCAAGTTAGGGATTCATCATCTTCAACCTTGGGATTCTTAAGCTAGAGTCAAAAGTTCTTTCTTCCAGGTGTGTAAGGCTAACTTAAGTGAGGAATTCCATTCTTCCTCATGACCCTACATCTAGTGATGATTCCATTGAGGTTAAAGCTAGGGTTTTTACCTAATATCTTGATTTGATTTTCTTCCCTACATGTTGAATTGTTCATATATTGAGTTCTTCATCCTATTATGATATATAAATTGTATCTCATGATTGTTGTTCATAATCTTACTCTTTTGATTATTGATGATATCTCTTCATTCTTGATTGGTTGTTTGTTGGTTCATGTCTCTTACCCCATGGACACAATTGCATGAAAGTCATTATTTTTGAAATATTTGTATAGGAGATAAATGCATTGTTTTCATGACTAAAGTTGAGCAGATTTTTAGAGAGTTTTCATAAAGAGATTTTTTGAGGAAGAGAGTTCAGTTTATAGCTTGATTTTCAAAAGATCAATTAAAGTCTTGTTTTTGAAACTCAAAGATTTTTAGCCTAGAAGCTCACAAGTTTTTAAACTATAGATTTTGAGCCAAGGCTCATGAGTAAAGTTTAGATTTTGATACAAGGATCAACAAGAGTTTTTAAAACATCTATTCTATCTATTGCTAAAGTGCTTTATAAAAGTTACTTTCAGTTGCCTCAGATAGGCATACTTATATGATCATAGTGTTTGTGAGGATGATTTAGCACCGAGATGGGTGAAGAATTCAGATAACCCGTAGCTCCAGAACTACATAGTCAAGGATCATGCCATTGGTTCAGGCGACTCCTCAAATAGCCTTCGGTAAGGGCTTAGTATGGATCCACAATTTAAGTTCGTCCTCTGCCCTGACAAGGATTTTGATAGCTCTCCCAACTTGAGCAATAAGTTGGACATCACGCGCTCATTCATGATGTATGTCGATTATGAGAAACTCCGAACTAAAGTTATACATATATATACTTGTATTTTCAAAGATTGTTTAGATGCACAGTATTATTGCATAACTATTTACACATCTTTCATACTTGTGTTTTATGCATCATTTAGAGTTTTCGATTTAGTTAATTTATCTTTTAAGTTTAGATATTCTCGTTTACCTGTGTACATTCAAACGTACTGATGTAGCTGCATCTTATTATGATGCAGATTCAGGTAGATAGGACCGGCAACAGATGTTTCATTCAGATTGTACTCGTTCCACTTTTTGGAAAGGCCTTCTAGTTTCGTAGAGTCCTAGTCGAGTTTATCTTGTTTTAGTAGAGCTTAAGGTGGCCATGGGAGCTTTAACCCAGCATCTGTCTTTTAGATATTAGAGGTTTCTTATACTAGTTAGAGAGTTGAGTCATAAATGTTACNAGAGAGTTGAGTCATAAATGTTACTTTTTAACATTGTTTTCAATTTTAGTTAATAAATCTTATTTTATTAAATTGAGCTCATTACAGTTATTGCTTCCGCTATACTTTATTTTGAACCTCAGCTGATAGTAAGCCAGGCCAAGGGTTCGCTTGGATCACTAGGTGGTTTGAGTGTCGCCCATGCCCAGGATATAAGCTTGAGGTGTGACAAACTTCATATTAGAGCCTTAGGTTCAAGAGTCTTAGGATATTTATGAAGATATTTGTAGTAGTGTCCTTATTATAGGTATGAAGCGCGCCACATCTATAATAGGGAGACTACAGGGTGTTAAGAAATACCTCCCATCTTTCATACTCTAGTTCGTACGATAGAGTTTAACTCTATAAAGAATTCCTCCTAACTCGTGCATTCACGTGTTTCAGATAGTGCCTCTGAAACATACTGCGAGCCAGAGGAACGCAGTTAATCTCCTCCATAGACTAGGATGTAGACTAGGATTGATGTACGCACTATAGTTTAGGGAGCTAGTATTGGGGTCCAGAATGCACCGACTACTAGTGGAAGGGTCCCAGAAACACTAGTTCCTCAACCCTCTGGAGTTGGCACTTCATAGGTAGAGTTTAGAAGAGCCATATAGATGCTCACTCAGTTGGTGGTTGCTCCGTCAGGCCATCAGGGCTCAGCACCAGCTAGTTTTATTTCTCATGATTCATCAGGAGCATTAAGGATTAAAGAGTTCCTAAGGATGAACCCGCTAGTGTTCACAAGGTCTAAGGTCGATGAGGACCCCCAGAATCTTATTGATGAGATTTGGAAGATTTTGAGGGTAATGCAAGCCATAGAGAGAGAAAGGGTCGAGTTTTCTTCGTATCAACTCAAGGACGTTTCAAATGTATAGTATGATTAGTGGGAGCAGGGACGTGGTGAGAATGCGGCCCCGACAACTTGGGATAGCTTTGAAGAGGCATTCTTGAACCACTTCTTTCCTCAGGATTTGAGAGAGGCAAGGAAGAGGAATTTGTGAACTTGAGGTAGCATACCATGAACATGAAGGACTATAGCCTCAATTTCATCCAGCTATCTAGGTATGCTTTGAAAGTGGTAAGGATATGAGGGCTAGAATGAGGAAGTTCGTATTTGGGTTGGGAAAGAACGTGAAGAAGGAGTGTAAGGGCTTACTATTGATCAATGATATGGACCTTTCCAGGCTTATGGTTTACGCCCAACAGTCAGAGGAGGATAAGAAGAAGGATAGGGAGGAACATTAGAGTAAGAGGGACAAGTTAGCAGGTAGTGAGACCACATAACAGAGGAACAAAAATGGTAACAGGTCCTTCTTTAGGAAGAGATCCTATGGACCTGCATATCAACCTCTAGTGCTCCAACTCCAGGTAACATGAATGATCATAAGTCTTGGATGCAGAGTAACACAGTTCAGGGAACCCCTTGACACGCACCTTTTGCTAAGTCAGGCAGATCCCATTTAAGGGAGTGTCATTTAGGTGGTGATGGATGTTATGGGAGTGGCTAATAGGGCCACTTAATGAGGGATTTCCCATCCCAACAGAGCAATGGGGGTAAGAAGTCTTAAACTACCCTTTTAGTAGGCAGAGTTGCTCAAAAGGGCACTATTATAGGGACATGTGGAGGTCAGAACCATTTGTATGCTCTGTCTAGTAGCCAGGATTAGGAGAACTCCCCAGATGTTGTCACTGGTATGTCAAAAGTCTTCTCTATTGTGTGTATGCTTTACTTGTTCTAGGTGCTACTTTTGTCTTTTGTGACTCCTTATATAGCCATTAAGTTTGGGATGTGCCCAGAACAACTCTTAGAGCCTTTTAATATTTCTACTCTGGCTGGTAAGTTAGTCCTAGCCAAGAGAATCTATAGAAATTGTACCATTTCAATCCATCATATTAGGCATGGAGGTTGTATTCCTGATATGTGATAGTCAATTGTAGGACCCGAGTAGTAGAGTTCCGATTCCCAATTGAGCCAGTCCTAGTATGGGAAGTTAGTACCGTTATGCCTAAGGGTAATTGTATCTCATACCTTAAGGATAGAAAGTTAATCTCTAAAGGATGTATATATCAGTTAGTAAGAGTGAGACACTCTAATATTGAGACACCATACCTTCAGTCAATTCCAATTGTGTGTAAGTTTCCATAGGTCTTTTCAAATGATCTTCCTGGAGTTCCTCCCTATAGAAAAACAGATTTTGGAATAGATGTTCTTCTTGGCACTCATCCCTATCTCTATTCTGCCATATATAATGGCTCTAGTCGATTAAAAGAGTTGAAATAGCAGTTAAGAGGTATTCTTGATAAGGGTTTCATTTTCCCTAATGTTTCACCTTGGGGTGCTCCTGTTCTCTTCGTGTGAAAGAAAGATGGTACTTTTAGGATGTGTTTCGATTATTGTCAGTTGAATAAAGTCACTATCAAAAATAAATATTCCCTTCCTAGAATTGATGACTTGTTCGACTAACTACAGGGTGCCATTTGTTTCTCGAAAATAGATCTCAGATCAGGCTATCATCAGTTGAAGGTTAGAGAAACTGATATTCCCAAAATGGCCTTCAAGACCCGTTATGGTCATTTTGAGTTTGTGGTTATGTCCTTTGGTTTGACTAACACTCCTGCAGCATTTATGAACCTCATTAACATAGTGTTTAAGCAATATCTAGATATGTTATTATATTCATTGGCGACATCTTGATTTACTCCAAAAGTGAGGAGGAACATGCTAGTCATTTCAGAATAGCCCTGCAAACACTTAAGGACCCTGAGTTATTTGCCAAGTTTTCTAAGTGTGAATTTCCGCTGAAGTCAGTGGCTTTCCTAGGCCATATAGTCTCCATCAAGGGTATTCAGGCTGACTCTCAGAAGATTGAGGTTGTAAAGAGTGGCCTAGACCTAGACCCACAACCCCGACCGACATCAGAAGTTTCTTCAATTTAGCTGGCTACTACAGAAGGTTATAAAGGGGGTTTTCAACCGTTACTGCTCTGTTAACTAAGTTAACTCAGAAGAAGGTTAAGTTTCAATATTTTGAAGCTTTCCAAAAAAGCTTTCAGGAATTGAAGATAGATTTGACTATTGCTCCAGTATTGATCCTACCGGAGGGTATGAATGGTTTTGTGGTATATTGCAATGCGTCCCGAGTATGCATTGATTGTGTATTGATGAAATATGGTAAATTTATAGCTTATGCTTCTAGACAACTCAAGGTCCATGAGAAGAATTATCTGACTCATGACCTCAAGTGGGCAGCAATAGTGTTTGCATTGAAGATTTGGCGCCCTTATCTCTCTGGTGAGCGTGTTGATGTGTTCACAGACCATAAGAGCTTGCAGTATGTGTTCAACCGAAAGGAGTTGAATCTCAAATAGAGGAGGTGTCTTAAGTTGCTCAAGGATTATAACATGAGTATTCTCTACAACCCAGATAAGGCGAACGTAGTTGTTGATGATCTTAGTAGGCTATTTATGGGAAGTACGACCCATGTAGAGAAAGAGAGAGGAAACTAGCTAAGGATGTGCATAGACTCTCACGCCTGGGAGTCCGTGTTTTAGATTCTAAAGAAGATAGTATGCTTGTATGAAATAGCACTGATTCATCTTTAGTAGCAGAAGTTAAGGAAAAGAAGGACAAAGATCCCCTCTTGCTTCAATTAAATGAAGATGTACATAAGCAGAAAGTGTTGGTTTTCATATAAGGGGAAGATGGTGTATTGAGATATCAAGGAAGGTTATGCATTCCGGATGTAGATGGCCTCAAAGATAGGATCATGGAAGAAACACACAACTCCATATATTTATTTCACCCAAGATCCATTAAAATGTACCATGACTTAAGGGAAGCCAACTAGTGGAATGGTATGAAGAGGGACATTGCAGACTTTGTGGCTAGACGCTCGAATTGTCAAAAGGTTAAGGTTGAGCATCAAAGGCCATGTGGTGTGGCCCAAAATATAACAATCCCCAAATGGAAGTGGGAGATGATCAATATGGACTTTATCACCGATCTACCAAAGTCACACAGGCAACATGACTCTATTTGGGTGATTGTAGATCGAATGACCAAGTCAGCTCAGTTCTTACCGGTTAAGACTATAGTTTCAATCAAGGACTATGCTAGATTGTACATTCGTGAAATATTCATACTTCACGGAGTTCCATTATCCATCATATCAATAGGGGCACACAGTTTACTACTCAGTTTTACTACTCAGTTTTGGAAGTCATTCTAGAGAGGTTTGGGTTCAAAGGTGAGCCTTAGCACAACTTTTCATCTACAGATAGATGGTCAGGTAGAATGGACTATCCAATCACTGGAGTATATGTTGAGGGCGTGTGTTATTGATTTCAAGGGGAATTGGGATGACCACTAACCTCTTATAGATTCTGCATATAACAATAGTTATCACTCCAGTATTTAGATGGCTCCCTATGAGGCTTTTTATGGCAGAGGTGTAGATCTCTGATTGGATGGTTTGAAGTTAGTGAAGTGGAGTTGATAGGGCAAGACTTAGTGCAAAAATCCATGTAAAAAGTTTAGATCATTCAAGAAAGGCTGAAGACTGCACAGAGTCGCCAAAAGTCTTATATAGATATTAGGCTTAGAGACTTGGAGTTCGCGGTAGATGATTGAGTTTACTTGAAGGTTTCACCCATGAAGGGTATCATGAAATTTGGGAAGAAAGAGAAGCTCAGTCCCTGCTATATTGGTCCATATAAGATTTTAAAGAGAGTCGACAAGGTAGCCTATGAACTAGAGCTGCCAGCTGAACTAGCATCAATCCGTCTAGGTTTCCACATCTCTATACTTAAGAAGTGTATGGGAGAACCCTCTAGAGCTGCCAGCTGAACTAGCATCAATCCGTCTAGGTTTCCACATCTCTATACTTAAGAAGTGTATGGTAGAACCCTCACCATTGTGACCATGGAGAATGTGGGAGTGAAGGACAACCTATTGTATGAGGAAGTACTAGTTGAGATTCTTGATCGATAGGTACATAAGTTGAGGAACAAAAAAGTCGCGTCTGTGAAGGTCTTATGGAGGAATCAGCTAGGTGAGGAGCTAATTAGGAAGCTGAAGCAGATATGATGGCCAAGTATCCTCATCTTTTTCCTCCGAGGTTAGAGCCATCATCTTGAGGTAACAGTCTCCTCTCGAAGTACTCTTATCAGTTTCATGTCCTATTAGTCGTCATTGTAATTCTTAGTATGGTTGCATATTCCATGAATTTAGTTAAGTTCAGTTTAATTACTCTTAGTTATATCATCTACCAGTCCAGTTAAGTCTTTATTCGAGGAAAAATGATCCCAGGAGGAGATAATGTAACAACCCCCAAAAGTTTCTAATATCAGATCCTAGATATGAAGCAAAAAACCAACAGAAACAGACAACTTTCCACAGAACTGATCACATCATAAGTTGTGGTGAGAGTCCATGACTCATAACGTGACTCGTGATGACCAACCAAAGTTTTCTAAGTCCTAGTTCCAATGACTCAAGTAACAATTCTTTGGTGCATCTAATGATTCATTACTTCATCCATTCTGAGCGACCTAACCAAAGTCCTAAAACTTGAAATTTTCTTCCTCGGGACCACGAGAGGACATCACGACTCATTACACCAAGGGATGACTCATCCTGTCTGTTTGTGACTTGAATATTAAAAACTAACCAAAGATGCCTTAGTGACCACGAGAGGTCATCATGAGTCATGGTCAGACATGACAACTCGTGGTATGACCTGTTGTCATTGGATGACAAATTTTGCAGACGAAATTCTAGGGTTATTTTAGTAACTTTTTTTTATTAGCTAAATCAGAATGATTTGGGATTTTCTTAGAGGGATATTTAAGGGTTTTATTAGTCTAAACTCTCATTCCCTCTCCTAAAAACGTATTTTCAAGATCATTAGCTCTCAAGCTCTCAAGCAAGCTAGGGCTTCATCATCTTCAAACTAGGGGATCTCATGCTAGAGTCAAGAGTTCTTTCTTCTAGGTATGTAAGGCTAACTTAAGTGAGAAATTCCATTATTCCTCGTTCCCTACATCTATTGATGATTTCATTGAGGTTAAAGCTAGGGTTTTTGCCCAATTTCTTTATTTGATTTTCTTCCCTACAAGTTGAATTGTTCATTGATTAAGTTCTTCATCCTATTGTGATATATCTATTGTATCTCTTGATATTCATAATTTTATTCTCTTGATTATTGATGATATCTATTGATTAATTTATGATATCTCTTGACTCATGATTGGTTGGTTGTTGGTTCATATCTCCTACCCCATAAACCCAATTGCATGAAAGTCATTATTTTTGAAAGCTTTGTATTAGGAGATAAATGCATTATTTTCATGGCTAATGTTGAGCATAATTTTAGAGACTTTTCATAAAGATATTTTTTAAGGAAGAAAGTTCAGTTTATAGCACGATTTTCAAAAGTTAAAGTAAAGTCTTGTTTTTGAAACTCAAAGGTTTTGAGCCTAGAAGCTCACAAGTTTTTAAACTATAGATTTTGAGCTAAGGCTCAACAAGAGTTTTTAAAACATCTATTATATCTATAGCTAAAGTTCTTAATAAAAGAAGTTTTAAGCTGCCTCAAATAGGCATACTTATATGAGCATCGATTTTGGGAGAAGTATTTTGCACCGAGATGGGTGAAGGGTTCAGATAACCCATAAGCCCCAGAACTATGTAGCCAACATTGGATAGGATCATGTCGTTGGTTCGGGCGACTCCTTAGATAGCCTCTGGTAAGGTCTTAGTATGGATCTGTAGTTTAAGTTCATCATCTGCCCTAGCAAGGCTTTGGATGGCTCTCCTAACGTGGGAATAAAGTTAGACATCATACGCTCATGCATGATTTATGTTGATTATGAGAAACTCCTAACTAAAGTTATACATATATATACATGTATTTTCAGGGATTGTTTGGATGCATAGTATTATTGCATAACTATTTACACATCTTTCATACTTGTGTTTTGTGCATCATTTAGAGTTTCAGATTCAGTTAGTTTATTCTTTTAGTTCAGATATTCTCATTTACCTGTTGTTTAATTAAGCCATTTTACACACCATACATTTAATCGTACTGATACCACTTGATGTTGTATCTTATTATGATGCACATTTAGGTAGACAGAACTAGCAGTAGACGTTCATTAGGATCACAATCGTTCAGCTTTTTGGTGAGTCCTCCTACTTTTGGAGAGTTGCAGTTGAGTTTAATTTGTTTTAGTGGAACTTAAGGTAGCCATGGGAGTTTTGACCCGACACCTATGTTTTCAGACATTAGAGGCTTCTTAGACTAGATAGAGAGTTGAGTCATAAATGTTACTTTTTAACATTATTTTTAATTTTAGTTATAAATATTATTTTATAAAATTGAGCTCATAATAATTATTGTTTCCACTATACTTTATCTTGAACCTCAATTAATAGTAATCCAGGTCAAGGATTCGCTTGAATCACTAGGTGGTCTGAATGGCAGCCAAGCCTAGAAATTGTGTTGGGTCACAAAAATATCGAGTAAGGATATTGAAGTTGACCAAGGAAAGATAGAAATTATGTCCAAATTTCCACCCCCATTACCATAATAGGTGTGAGGATTTTTTCTGGTCGTGTCGGGTTCTATCAGTGGTTTATTAAAGATTCTTCTAAGGTGTCCAACCCAATGTGCAAGTTCTTGGACAAAGATGTAAAAGTTTATTTTGGATATGCATGTCTTAGAGCATTTGAATGTTCTAAATAGAATCTCATGTTGGCTCTAATTAATATTTCCCCAAATTGGGTCAAAACTCTTTAAACTCATGTGCGATGTGAGTGGGATAGCCTTGGGAGCCATGCTAGGCCAAAGTCATGAGGAAATTTTCATCTCATTCAATATACAAGAAAGACTATAAAAAAGATAAAATGAATTATATGGTTACCGAACACGAGTTGCTTGCAATACTATATACTTTTGAGAAATTTCGAACTTATTTGTTAGGGACTAGTGAGTTCTCACCAATCATGTCGCCATTCACTATTTCATGGCAAAAAAAGATGCTAAAGCAAGATTGATTAAATGGTTACTCATTCTCCAAGAATTTGATTTTAAAGTGAAAGATAGGAAGGATTGTGAAAACCAAGTTACTACTAGAATTCTGCTGTTTTCCAACTACAAATGCTGACTACAATTTTATAGTTGGAAGTGTGGCTATTTTTGCGACTAATGTAGTCAAAATATTAAGATTTATATTTTTGTAATTTGTTTTAATTGTGTCTGACTACTATTTTAACTACAGTAATTATAAAGTTTTATGAAATAATTCATTTCTTTAAATCTTCTGATAACCACTATCAGTAAGTAGTCGAAAATGAAGTCAATAAAAATATTGACTAAATTTCTAATTAC